>VVHJ01020545.1:20619-34898 GCA_015107715.1 Tylochromis polylepis
CAACACATGAATGTGGCGGAGAGTGGTCAATAAGACCAGAAAAGCGTTAAAATACATGTAAGAATAGCTCCATTTCACTGGCTTACATGCATTCCATCCATCTTTTTCACTTCATTACATTTCTTTTTCATTTAGAAATTCATTGCCTCAAGCTTCTCAGTGTATGTCAAGTATGTCTGAGCTGTAAATAGTCTTTTGTATTAGGATATTGCACAAAATCTGGCAAAGATTTCATGTCATGGTGTAATATGAATGTTGCAATTGCAGTATTAGCTTTCAGGTCCAATATTTTTTAGACACTTTCAACATTTTGATGGGATACCCACAAGGTCAAGTCTCTACAATATATAAGTTTATCCAGCCGCTAAAGTTAAGCGTAGCTACTCTTAATTTCTCTTTGACTATTAATGAATTACATATAGATATTTATGAATCGTTGTAGGTGATTAGAAATGGATGTTTTTTCAAAGAGTTCATGTATGAATGAATATGAAATCGTAGCCTGAACATACAGGTGAATTTACACTAGTCCACGTGTCTTTTTTGTCATAAAAAAATAAACAAACCTCTAACTAGTTTCACACGAGGAAGTCTATTTTTGAAATTCCAGGCACAGAAGCCAAAGTTATTTCAAAAGAAATAGGCTGGCACAATAACACAACGTTAAATCACAATGTGATATTTTTACACATTTTTGCATGGATTCTTCAAACGAAATTTACAAAAAACTTTTAAGCACGAACAGTGAGGTGAGAAGCTTTTAAAAATAATGTCATGAATGTGGGTTAAACTTGTAATTAAAACTAAGAAAGTAAACAGATAAACGCTAAATCAAGCCGATAATTGGTGTGATCACGTTTCCTTTAGCAGATTCTGCCTGTTACAGCTGCAGCACCCCTTGTTGCAGCAGTTTCTGTACTTATCACTCAAAGATGGGCCTTGATTGCTTTGGCTGTAATGTGCTGTGTGTTGTTGCAAATTTAGATTGGTAATAATCTGATGTCTCTCTGATGGATGGATAAGAACGCAAATATAATCTCTCTGCTTGTTTCCCCAAAATGTTAGCTTTCGCTTTAAACAGCATTATCATGAATTAACAATTTAGTGCTGCGCAAATGAGCGTAAACCTATCAGTGATGAATTAAATAGCTGGAGCAGGGACATGTTAGCTTTTTCCCATATGACATGGGAAACATATCATATAGAAATTTAAAAAAAATAGAGGTATTTATTGGCTGGTTGATATTATTGGCCAATATCAGTTATTTACTGATTAATTAGTATTATCCTTTATAATTGACGATAATTGCAGAAAATTTTAAAAAGTAAAAGACCGGAGAAACAGCCAATCGTGTTAGGAGTGTTGATGTTGCATAGTTTATTCACAAGAGGGCACTCTGCAGCTTCCCTCTTTGGTGATGTGTTTGGAACGCTACAAACACAACATCCAGGATAAATAAATGACTAAATAAATAATTACACATAACAATTGTTCAGGAAATCAGTTTTTTTTGTGTATCTGAAAGGGAATAAAAATATTGGCTAATATATCGGAATATTGGATTTTTGTATCAGCAAATATCGGCATTGATATCGGTCTAAAAAAAATCCCACACTGGTTGGGCTCTATCAAAAATGTAACATAAATTATCCAAACTTGCTGGGTAGCACTTCTCAATATGTAGTTCTGAAAAACCAGATGATATTAAAAGTGAAAAAAAAAATCTCCCATTATGTCATACTTTTATCTGCTGGTTAGATTGGCAGTTTAGAAATGGTCAGTGGCTTGATGTGCACCTGTATGGCTTCAAGATGTGGATGAAGCCTGCATGAAGCGTTCTTTTTGAAAGAACGCTTCATGCAGGCTTACATTCACATAAAACACACGCTGTCTTGTACAGTAGTAGGCTACATAAGGTCAGAGTAACTACTTCTTCTCAAAGGGTGTCTTGGCAGTAGTCTGTGTTTATTTCTGTTTGAGCTGAGCCTTAATTGAGAAGAAGTCGCAACACAGCTTGGAGCTTCAGTGTTTGAAAGTCTTCCCAACTTCTTAAAGGTTGGAGCACCAACTCTCCTTTTAGTCACCTCTAATCAGTAATGCACTGGAATGCCTTCAGTCTCCTGCTCTCTTCTTTCTTTCTTCCTTTCTAAGGCCTCGCAATGAAGCCATTTGCATCCTTCAGGTTGCTAAGATACTCTGCCACCGCGACTTAAAATGTTTTTCCTTCACACTGAAGGTGGATTTCAAGAGGGAAACAGCTGAAGGAGAAGGAAAAAAGACCCCATTTTCATTAATTTGGTGATTTGGTGACATTTGGGAGGGTGTTCGTTAGCCTGCCTTTGTCTGCATGGGTGTTTTTCAGGATTTCTATATGGCCTAATGAGGCTCTTAGTTGCTGTTGACTCCCTGCCATATGTGCACAAACACATCAGAGAGCCTCGAGGCAAAGACTATTCTTCCCCCACCACTCATAATGGTTTGCTTTTTAGCTGTTCCTGCAGTAAGAATACAACAAACACGGAGAGAAAGAGATCATTCCTGCTGTGATATTACAAATTAATGTATTGAAAAATATAAGGTTTTTTGAAGTGTTGATGCACTCTCAATTTCACTGGATTCCCAAAGAATCTGCCGTGTTAGATGTTCTGTTTGTGTGTTATTGTGATTTTTTTTTTCTTTCTTCTCAGCTCTATCAGAAAATGAGTTTTTCACAGAAGAGCCTTTGAATGACCAGGTAGAGAGCTGTCATGTCTCAGGCAGATTGTCCCTACAGGAGAGTCGATGTGTCAAGGGACAGGCGGCATAAATGAAGTCATGCCGCAAACCCTCAAGTCTTATTACTGTACATTAGCGCTCCACTAAGTTCCTGTCCGCCTCAGCATCCTCTGGGACATTTCTGGCCTTTGATGAAGCTCAAGTAACGGCTGACAAGGACTGCTTTCCTCCTATCTCTGTCATTATGTTTAGGTGCAACCTCTTGTGTGGTTCTGCAGTGTGGCTTTGCACTAATTAGTCCTGTGGATATAAAGGCAGAAATCCACTTTCCACTGTGAGAGATCTCTTGTGCTAAATCAGGCTAATGCTAATGCTCAAGGAGGTTTTGTGAGGGGTGTTTTATGCCTGTCCTTGGCACGGCATGGCAGGGCCCCGCTCCTTGCCAGGCGTGATGATTTTTAGTGGTTCCTGCCAGGCTACGCTCCCCTCCCACACTCTTCTGCCCCATCCATCTCATGCTGCCTATGTCTGAAATTCAATTGACCTTTTGTTCCACCTCACAGTGAATGGGCACAGGCCAACTTCACCAATAGCCAGCCCAGCCAGAGCTCTCATACCTTTTTATTTGATCTGTCCTGCCGAGTCCAGTGCTTTCATTACCTACCCAAACACCCACTCCGACCCTCCCCTCAGTGACATCCTCTTTTATCTCTGGTCATATCTTTTTGTTGGAGAAATGGCAGGAGAAAATGCTTTCTCCCCTTTCTTCTTCTCTTTTTTTCCCCTCATGCTCTTGATTGTTATGTTGATTGTTTTTTATTTGTGCCTGCTCGGCTCCTTTTAAACACAGCACTTTTCTCCGCTCCCTCAGAGGACTTTTCTTTTCCCCGACTTTGCAAAAGTGCTGAGGTAGCTTTCCTGTCGTTCAGGGCAGAGGAGCTCTGAATTGCTGTGCTGTGACAAGCCCTGCTGTGACCATGACCTGTCAATCATTTTGATCTTTGGGACTGACAAATTGATCCCAATGGCCTCATTTCAGCTTCTAATTACATCTTGAGTCAAACTAGTACTGTTGTCTCAACTTTGCTTCATCTGACATCTTTTTCTCTTCATCTTGATTTTGCTTTAATCCCTTGGTTGCTTCTCTCTCTCTTTGTTGCAAAAAACCGCTACACGCCCTAGCTCCAGCATCAAACTCATTAAATCTTTTTTGTCCCTACTCCACCCCCACAGGGGTGTCTCATTTCTTCTTCATCTCTAACCTTAGTACAGGTCTGCTGCTCTGCGATACATACTAAAGACCGACTTCAGCAGCTACAGCACCTCATGTGTGACCGCTACCCATCACAGCTTGCTGTCTTACAAAGTGAGCTTTGCTGAGTGTCAGACTTGGCATCCGTGTGATTTGGTTTTTCTGGGGATGTGGTTGTGTGTGCTTGTGTTAGTCCTGCTCTCTCAGCAATACAGAACTGTAGCAATATTGTGTTAATAAGATGAAGAGGAGACTATGAATTACTGATAATGCCCCGCAAGGTGTAGGCTAAAATTACTTTTTTCTTTCCTGTATATTGCACTGAAATTGTGATTACAACATAAATATTTCAAAGTTAGCAAAGGAAGGTTGTCAGATGTATTTTGCCCAACATCTTTAAGGATTTTGCAGAGCCCAGTTGTTGTGGAATTGCTGCTTGAGAGCATTCCTAATTTAAATTTAATGTATTGTTTGTGTCTTCAGTTCTATGTCCAGGTGCATGAGGATGTGCAAAGCTGATCAAACATACCATTAGCTCAAAAGTGCAGTTCTGCAGCTAAACTTGGTTTTTATGCATCACAGAAAAAGAAAACAAAACAAAACACATGTATTACTGGTTATTTAAGCTGCTGTAGCCTACTTGCGGTTACAATCCACTTGAAAGCTCACTTGCAACGCACCTCGATTTGTCTGTGCTGGCTTCTTACTGTTCCTCCTCCCACCTCCAACTATTCAGAAGGGCAGGGAGGTCCTATAACAGAGCCATATACCAACTACAAATTACTGTAAATGGAAACAATAATCTTCTTTTGACAAGCGTCATTCATGTGTTAACGAGTGAGCCAGTAGATAAATGGTTGTGTGCATGTGGTGAGCAAGATTTTATAAAAATTAATTGAATGCCATTTTGAAATGCACTATCTAGTCATCACACTGTGAGAATGTGGTAATATGTATTATTGCCAGCTGCAGGGAGTAGTAATTTGTATAAACAATTATATCAAAGTCAGTAGTGTTAAACCGAGAGAAATCTGAAGCCACAGTAAACAAAGCATATTTGTTTGTTTTTTTAAAGTTTTCTCTGATTTAATTGATATTTCAGGTAATTTTTTTAAGCACTTGATGTCAATGTGCATTTTTAGTGACAAACAAATGTAAACAAAACCATTCCAGCTTGTGAGGATGTGACAGGCAGCCTGTTGCATTGTTATCAGAGAGGAATGAGCAGGTTACTACAGGACAGCAAGCTGAATGATCGGGCCGCGGGCCGCGTGCAGCTATTGTCACATACTCATTCCATCATTAACAAAGGGGACACAGTGATGCTAAAACAGGGTGTAGTGCTTTTGTGCAGAACACCAGACTAAAGCATGCAGCTCTAACAGTCTGTTTATTGTGTGGCAGGTCAGGTCTGGTATGAACCAAACAAACATGCATTTTGGTTTTGTATAAATCATCAGCTTGTATGAACCTAAATGATATGTTTAATCTTCCAAAGCATTTATTATTTATTTACAGTGTAATGTGATTCACTAATTTTTGCAGATTTCAAACACAATTCGACAAACCTTTGAGTTTTGGTGGCTTGAAATTTATGCAGAACATAAGGTCCACAGCAGCTTCTGAAGGTAGGAGGGAAGGTGCCTGTGGCCGCAGCCACACATCCACGAAAACCCAGATATTTTTACAAGCCTCCTAATGAGAGCTGCAAGAGAGCGGGAACTGTGTAAGTGAGCGACTTGTGGAAGTACAGAGGCGCCACTCTGCCTTCAAATTTGATCAAGGTACAAAATTGAAAAGCAAGAGTGGTGAGAATCGTGTGAGCGCATGTGAATCTCATAGAGTCTAAAAGAAAATGGAAGATTTTAAATCAAGGACCATTTGCAAGTGAGACAGAAAGAGGGATGAGATGAGAGAATTAAGGGATTCAACCTTTAGTTTGGCCTTTGTGCTGGCATTCGCTGTCGTTTCAAGAGGATTATGGATTGTATGTACCAGTCCTCCATTTCTCAAGCCACTATAATTCACCTTTGTGTGTATGCATGTGTATGTGCGTGTGTGCGTGCTGCTATGACTAACTCCTCAACGTTCTTCCTGAAGTACTGTGATAGAAGAGGCACAGCTGTGTGGAAGCCCAAGAGGAAAAGATGCACAAATATGTGCACATAACTGCTAAGATCAAGGTTCATTTACATCTGGAGAATGTGTTCAAGCTGCAGCATGTCCATGTGTGTGGCACAGTGCCTGCTTTAATGGGCTATTCATGTATTAATGACCTTTGGATCACTTTCCGGGGGTGTGCAGTATGTTTCTAATTGACAGAGTTGGCCATATGGTTGGGATGCAGAGTCTTGCAGGGTTAAATCAGGTTAAAAACAGGTAGGAATTTCCCTAAAGACACCATGACCTTACACCATATGTTATTGTGTGTTCACAGGTTCTTCTTATTACGATAATGTGAGGCCGTTGGCGTATCCTGATTCAGATGCAGTGCTTATCTGTTTCGACATTAGCCGTCCAGAGACTTTGGACAGTGTCATAAAGAAGGTCAGTATTTTTTACTCCCCCTCTCAATACTTTGGATCAGCATTTAATATCACAGTGAAAGTCGAGAACCAACGAAAAACCAATTCAATTCAGTTTTTCCTGATCAGCATCTTGTATCGACTTAGATTTCTGTGCCAGCAGCTTTTCACGGCTTAACAATAGAGCAAATCAGCACTGAGGTTAAAGCCTCCCTTTCCTTTATCTCATCAAAACGTCCATGGATACTTGACCCGTGTCCCTGCAAGCAATAGAAGGTCAATGCAAAGAATGAAATAAGAGGGCTTGCAGCCGGCTGGGTTCAAGAGGAATATCAGATACGCATATTAGACACACCAGACATATCAGAGAAGACATTTCAGAGCATGTTGAAGAATGTTGGAAACAGACTTTCTGTGGACATTTAAAATGTAAAATCTGAGTTTTATGCTGAATACTTCACTTGTTGGTGTCAGTTAACATTTGCAAGGTGGCTAATGGCTGGGAACAGTGTAGTTGGGATGGGTGTAATAGCCGGGAGGCGTCATCAGATGTAGTTTTGGACGTGTTTTTACAGCCAGTGGCAGATTGTGTGCCCACATAGTATAGTGAAACACCCATGGTGTAATTATACCCAGCTTAATGAGTCTGTTTGCATGCATGTGTATCATGGAAAGCAGACCTGTGCCTTTTAGTGGTGTCTCATCTTGAAGCCATGTGTGTGTGAGTTTGCCTTTGAACTGCACCCCTTGTGGGCTGAAGACAGTTCCCATGGCTGGCCTGTTGACGTGTTTAGTGGTCTGAAGGGAGCTGCTAAAATGCCCCTGCAGACCTTTGTAGATCTAACACGGGACACCATTTCTTTAACCCACCAATATCTCTCCAGCCTCCGTGGAATCTGTCAACAGGGGGAAGAAGCACTGCTCCTCAGCTTTAGCTTTTCCCATGCATCACTTGGCAGGGGGTTGCCATGACCCCTGGCCCTTAGTTGTCATCCCAGTAATCCCTGAAACTCAGGCGCACATGGAAAACTTGTTCCACAATCACCATCCTAAATTAGACTCTTGACCTCCAGGAGCTAGGGGGCTCACCAATGTTTCTAGACGACAGCTGGGGGAGGAGAGAGGGTTAAACAATCAAAGGTTTTGATTGGCTGTCATTGACAGAATGGGGATGTGCCTGAAAGGTCAGAGGTTGTTTTCAATATAAGGGATGAATGGACACCCTGACATTCTGCACATGGCATGCGGAATATTTCAGGGCTGTCATGTATTCGTGTTGCCAGGAGGAGACACTGTGTTGGTTCAGCTGAGTTTCAGAAGTGACATTTAATCTCAGGGTGATTTTTGAAGGAACCTTGCTCAAAGTTTTTGGAACAGAACCTGAAATAGATTTTGTTGATGGAGACTGAGTAAGGAAAGTGTAACACACCTTAGACACAACAGGAATCCAAACTAAGCTGGCATGAGTGAAAAAGTCACAGTACGTGGCCCTATAGCTATTGCAGCAAAATAGTGAACATTGCCTTGTATCATAAAAAACAGGAAGTCTCTTTAATCTGATTAGAGGTAAAATAAGTATCTGATTAATCCTGGCTGGTTGACAGAACCATTTAATCTGTGGCTTTTTCGCTGATCACTTCATCTTTGAGCCATTTTTCAAATAAAACTGCCAAATTCTAGTTTTAGCTTCTCACTGGTGATAATTTACAGATTTTATGCCAAGAAAATTCCATACCCGTCCTTTTGTTTTGTTTTATGATTTTTCCATACGTTCTGACAATTCATTAATTAAACAAATGATTAACTGAGAATGTAAAGTTTCCCCACAATTAATGTCACTTTAAATAAATCTCTGCATTTATTATATCTATATCATCCATATTTCCCTTTCCATCAGACTTCAGATTAATTAGTTGTCTGTTTAGTGTTAAAAATGCAAATAATGAGCTGCTTTCATAAAATTTCACAAATCTGCCCATTTAAAAAAAAAAAAAAAAAACCAAGCATACCCAATTTAAATTTGGCACGTCTCACCGTTAAGGTCTTCTGTTTTGTGCACCTCTGAAACACTTCCAGCACTGCTGCTGTTTTGCCCTTTTATGCATATGAGATTTTACCATGGAGCCCAAACTTGAGAGGAGATCAAACATCAAACTCAAAGGACTTTCATGTGGAGGATATCCCCTGTTGATGAGATCTGCATCTCTGCAGTGTCCAAGCCAAAAGGCAGCTCACAAAGGCCAGATGTACAAAGTACAAGAATGTGCATTGTTTTATTTTTACTTTTTCATTTTGACATTTGTGGAATTGTGCACCGTAAATGAATTCCCCTGGGTCAGACTCTCAATGTTCTCAGGTGTCTGAGGAAGAACATATAAACTGTGGGGTTTGTCATTGTGTCATTGTGTCATTGTGCACCAGCACACAGAACAGTGACAAGTTTTTTTGGCCACACCAACACAATAATCGCTCATCTACACTGCTTGCCAGATTTGGCTTCCCGCAACTTTGTCCTCTACTGCAAAAAGAACTGAAAGCTGAAGAGTTGACATTTTGACACAGCGAGGGGATTCAGCGCACAAAAAGGGACTTAAAAGGAGCAATCTGAAAATAGCAGCCATGCTGGAAGTGGTGACGACAAATTTAAAGAAAGTAGGATCGTTGATGTTTACTGGCAGAATAGTTGAACTTTTTGATTCCACCTGGTACAATTACCAAGGGGATTGTCTTCAAAAATTTTTGTTTATCTCAAATAAAAGTAAAAAAAAAAAAAATCATATTCATCATACAGTGGTATCCAGCAGAAGCACAACCTCTGGCATTTGTGGTTGACAAATGACTAGAACAAAATGTTTTGTTGACAGATGAATGAATGATGAATGGCTTTGTTGACTTAATATTACTGCTCAAAAAAATAAAGAGAACACACATCGAATCTGGATGAATGGATTATTCAAGTTAAAAAAGTCTTTACTGAATTACACTGAGTAATTTGCTGAGAACAAAATGACATAACAAAAGTTGGTGGAAACCAAAATCCCCAAACCTCTGAAGACTGGACTTAAAATCACACCAAGAAAACACAACAATGTTATGCATTTGTTTTTGCTGTGTCTGCTAAGATGAACAAATGTCTTTTAGCAAGAGAGCATTAATCTCCCTCAAACTCAGGTATCCAGTGTCAGAGTAGCCAAAAGGTCATCACTGTATTTCAGCACAGGCAGCACAGGCAGCTCAGCGCTCATGTTTGACATAATCAAGGATGTATTTCAGTTTTTCTCTGTCGGCTCACATTCCTGCAGTGGCAAGGAGAGACGCAAGAGTTTTGTCCAAATGCCAAGGTGGTGCTGGTGGGCTGTAAGCTGGACATGAGGACAGACGTCAACACCCTGAGGGAACTCTCCAAACAGCGCCTCATCCCTGTCACCCACGAGCAGGTGAGAACTAGCAGATGATGGATATCAGAGCAGAATGGAGTGAGATAAATAATAAGATTGAGACTTGCAAGGTGCCCTGGGAAGACAGACAGATTTGAAAACAGATGTGGAAAAGAAATTAGAAAGCAATAAAGCGATAAAATGAGATTTTTCTGTGTTGTATCAGCAGTGGCATTACCTCTCTTTTGAGGTCCCACAGGAAAGGAGTGTGAGAAAAGGCTCATGCAACACAATAAAATACCACATGACCACTATTAGAACAGTGTTAAACCCCTCGGGGACATGTTGCTGCGGTTGGCGTTTTGGCCAAAATTTGCTGACAGGGAATGTAATGTTACTTATGGCAAGGGCTGCAGAAGCGGCTCAAGTGGTTAGTCTAGTTTATGTCTAGGGACACATTTTTTTTTTCCCCCCTGAAATGAAATATTCATGCAGATTTACAGATTTTCAAAATGCAGGATGAATAGAAAATGGACGTTGATAAATGAGTGAGCCCTTTTATCACATGCTGCTGTGACCTCTAAGCCAAGGGGATGGGGGAGAAGAGGGAGGGGATGATAAACTGCTCTGTAAATCTGTGAATTTTAATCAGCTTTCAGTGTGTTCAATTTGTGTGCTCTCCTGTGTTAGATATACAAAAAGTGGAGGGGCTTTTTTCACCACCATACAAAAGCCCTCAAAACAAAGGAGCCTTTTTTCCCGCTACTGTCTGAGAGCTTACTGGAGGCTAAAAGCATGCTGTTTCTAAAAAAACTCAGCAACTGAAAAAAACAGACAGGTCATATAAATAAGACACATAAACAAAAGAAGGGTGACAAACCACTGAGGTAAAGTAAAATAGCTGGGGACCATTTACTGGCTAGGACCACAGAAAGCGTTTGTCATGGTCCTTCTCAGTCTCTATTTTGGTTTGAGACACCTACTGTTTGCCTCTCTAATATGCCCAGAAAATGTGTGTCACATGGCAGATGCCAAAGCTGTGCACAATAAACATTTTGGTGCTCTAATTTAATAGCCTGTGTTGCTATCCCGTTGCTGATCTTTAAATTGAATTCCAACAGAGCTGAGAAGTCGCCTTGTGAATGACCACTGGGTGAACTCCGGACAGTTCCACACTAATCTGCCCGAGATTCGATCAAGCATTTCCACTTGTCACTACAATCTACCTCTTTCCCCTCCCACCGCCACCCTGGAATCTAAAGCTGCTGTTTCACCTAATGAGGCCTTCATCGCTTCTTATACACGCCTCAGTGCAGCTGTGATGAAAATCAAACCACTTCCACTTGAGATGAAAAGCTTTCTCTGTGCTGGAGAACATGCAGTTGTAGGGGTCATGGGAAATGCAGTTCTGTCTCATCTGTTAGAACCTTGGCATGTGCTGATCCTGTGTGAAAACAGCTTTAAACTCTGATCATTAAACAACAGATGAGGCCATGTAGTACTGTAGTGAAGACAGGGGGCTTAGGGGTTTTCAAATTAAATTTGTGTCTGATTTGATCACGAGCAAACAATTTACAATTTCAAATAACCGAGTTATTATAACATTACTCAGGTGTAAGATCTGGTAAATAGTGTGAATGCCTTCCCTCTAAATAGCCACATAGACCATATCAAAACTGGCCCAGCGGATTCCCATCCTTTTGTTTTACTGCAGACTGAGGAGTCAGCATCTACATTATTCATGCTTCAGTGGGAAATTCATTTATCTACAGACATGTTCAGATCGCTGGCTTTCAGTCATCAGTTTAGATCAACATCTATATCTCAGAATTGCTGCGTCTTTTTTTGGGGGGACATTTAGTTTTCTGCTGTTGAGATATGGTGTCTGCTTATGCCAAGATACAATGAAGGATGGCGTGCATATGGGGATATTTAATTTTCTTCTTGAAATGCTGAAAAAATGACATGACTTATATCTAACACAACCTCTTAAAGCCCGAGGAAAATAATGAAAAGCCACTGTTGAGACATACTCAGGATTTCACATAGGAAAAAAAGAAGAATGCACAAGTACTCGAAATCACTGAAGAGAGGACAACGAATGTTAAGAGGATTTACACCATATGATTTCTGATTGTTAAAACGATGCATTTTTTTCCCTGCCTTCTTCTTCTTGTACTTTCATATTTAACTTTGCTTCCTTTTTCATTTCTTCTTTGCCCGTCTCCATGTTCCAGGGAAGCACGATAGCTCGCCAGATGGGAGCGGTGGCATATGTAGAGTGCACCTCCAAGGTTTCTGAAAACAGTGTTCGGGATGTGTTCCACATCACCACCTTGGCATCAGTGCGACGGCCACACAAGCCGCAGCTAAAACGCAGCAGTTCCCGCAGAGGCCTGAAACGAGTGTCACAACTGCCCCTTCCACCTCTGCCGGGTCGGACTGAGCAAATGGACCAGGCCCCGGCCATGAGGAAGGACCGGGCCAAGAGCTGTGTGCTCATGTAGAGACCCATCATTATATATATATATATATATATATATATATATATATATATATATATATAAACACAGAAATATATAAAAGAGAAAGTCTATTTATTATTTGATGCTTTTTTCTCGCATTTTCCTTTTTTGCACTGCAGAGGAGTGAGAAAAGAGAAACACTGCACTGTGGAAACAAATGCTTTGGATTTCTTTCCTTTTTGTTGCGTGTGTGCATACTTTATAAGCTGTTTACATATTTGTCTTGTTTTGAAATGATGGCAAATTGGACTAAGCCTCTGGACATGAGGAAGCTGTGATAGTGGAAGTGCTGTCTAGTCCCTGGAATTAAAGTGGAATTAATTTCCTGAAACGGCTCTAATAACAGGATGGCACGGCAGCGTATTGACGGAGAGTGTGCAAGTGCGCAGAACCATGTTGAAGCAGAATGTCTGGAGATGAAACAAAGGCAGTGTTGTCCAGCAGACATGCGGAGTAATTGTTTAACTTTTCTGCCTGACACTGCTTCCTGTTGCCATGGATGAGAAAAACCTGTGTGTACGTAATGCTGAAAAGGAATTCTAGTGAATGATGGCAAATTAAGAGCTTGAAATTAGTTTTTTGTTAAGACTGAGTGAATTACCATGAAGGTGTGTGTGAGCATAACTACCACAAGTGCATTTTGGAAGCAAAGTATCTGATTTTATTTTGCTCATTTAACAGTATTTTCCTCATCAGCTACATTCATGCCAACTGGATTCACTGTAATGAATGCTATTGTTGCTACTTTAAATATGTTTCTTTGTGGAAGATAAGTGGTAAAATGTTAGGGCTATTTTGTTGTACTTTCATTAAACTCTAAAATAAAGCAAGAGCCTGCCTATATAGGGGAAAATATAATTTTTGGCTGAAGTTTCTTTCCTGATCTTTGTTATTTAAATGCCATTGCAAATGTTAGACTGTATGCTCATCACAATGGAACAAATAAATCATTCAGAGTGGTGAATTTTTGTGTAGCTGAGCACTTCCACGTGCTTTCCTCTTCCAGCCTTCAGAAATGACATTTGTAAGCTAACTGCCCATTTCTTGTGCTAATGCCATCTCTGTGCTCTCATGTTGCCCTGCAAGATAAACAACATTGCAGCCAGGGGAGTGAGCCAGTCCTTCAAGGTGTTGTTCACACTATGCAGACCTCTCAACTGGCACAAATGAAATTGAACTGCACTGCAGCAGCACCGGTGCACTGATGTTTAAATGACTGACTCAATACTGTTTCAGAAGCTTTAGGTGAGATGATGCGTGAGTTCTTTAATCAACAGAGAGCATCCAGCAGATGCTGGGACTCCAAATACTTCAGAATTATTATTTTTTTCCCATAGTTTGTCCCTATAAAAAGTCCAATGGTCAGCCTCTGTGCAGACAGTTCATTTCTGGTAGCAAGACCTGCAGTCTTGAGAAGCCGTTGTATTCTAACAATTCTTAGGTGGAGGTGAGAGTTGATAAGCCTGTCTACTGTAAATCAAATCACTCAGGCAGCAAGTAAAAGCTTTGCCTTTATAACAGCTGCTGTATCCCTGCTGGACATTAAACAACTGACAAGATGAGCTCCACAGACGGAGTGAACGTCAGAGAAGCTGGATTAGATAATGAGAGAAACAAGCCAAGACATAAAAACAAAAAAGAAAAGTGTAAGGACGTGTGTGTGGGAAGTGCTAAAAGATTGGGTTGCAAAAAGATTTTGAGTATTCAAAATGGAGCCAAGTTACACTGTTAAAAAAATTTCCAACAAAATATATTGAGTTGCTTGTGTGCTACTCCAGCAGCTTCGATACATATGGTTAGTAAGCTCAGGGCCAACCAAGTGGTCATATCTTGTCAGGGGTCAGGCAATTAAAAAAATACGTTTCAGCTACACACACACACACA
>VVHJ01020551.1:2591-18546 GCA_015107715.1 Tylochromis polylepis
GAAATTTTCCCCCCCCCCACCTTTTTTTTTTGCTTCCTTTTTTTTTGCTTCCTTTTTTTTTTCTTCTCAAGAGATGAGTTCAGGGGAAGTAGGACTGGACTGAAGTGGAGTTGAGGATGAATTGGTGAGGACAGTGCCATGACTGAGAGGTTAATGTCAGGGAATGGGAGGTTCCTTTTGTTTAACATTCCCTTTGTTTATTGGCGGATGTGTTTACTAGGATTGACTGTGACTGGACCCTAATAGGGTCTCCTTTGCTGATCCCGGTGTCTCTGGGAGATCTTGCAGCCTGCTCTGGTCAAAACCAGTTCCCCCAGTGGGTAATCAGCTCAGCTGCCCTCATCCTGATTGGAGCTGACATTTTAATGTCTGGAGCAGGAGCGTGGTCAGCCCTGCTTAACCTGACCCCCTGCCAAACCAATCCTCCCCTCCCAATGCCCTCTGTTCTCAATTTGCCCTTCCAGGACTATACAAATCAGGGCAATTTTAACTCTTTATGGGCTTGTTAGGGGTTCAGCGAGACAACTCCGATACTTTCACCATGAATTCTTTCCACTGGTGACAAAGTGGGGTGCGACTGCAGCTCCCCTGTACAGGCTCTATGCGGATTTAGCTCCTCTCTGAGCCCACGCTATACCACTCAACTACAGTCGTGACTCTCTGTGCACCACCTCTAGTTTCTCCTTTCCTTCATGAAGTGGAGTAGTCTAAAGTGGTTTGCAGGTGATGTTGTGTGAGGCCTTGCTGTGCAGAAATTGTATTTTGGTGATATTAGTGTTGTTTGCATTCAAAGTTTATGTATGGAAAGATAGGATTGCAGTGGAAATCACATGACATTTCCGTAAATCAACACAGAACAAACAAAAAATATACAATACAGACAGACATTTTCATTGTGCCTTAGGGATGTTTTGGCCAGACTGTTTTGGACCTGTTTTTGCTGAGGGGGAAAAAAGGGCAATAGCACCATGGAGATGGCAGCACTTTAAAAGAGGAGGAAAGCGAATGCCTGTCACCACTCGCAGTAGTGTTTGCTTTGCTCTTAACACGGTCCCGATAAATGCATTCTAGACTTGGTAATGCAGTTCGCAACAATTTACTGTCTATTGTTACTGTCTTTGTGTTTGGCTCAGAGGCATTTCCAAAACAACCAACAAGCCAACTTTGAACCAACATTCAAAGTAAATCCAAAGAAGGATTGCCAACCAATTCAGAATGGCTGTAGCAGATTTTGTGAGCACCAAAGTATGGTTTTATCCTGTAAACATACTCAGGTATGACTAATCATCAGTCTGATGGAATCATTGTATCTAGCGGCAGGTTTTTTTGTTTTTTGTATTATCTTTGAAAGCTTTTTTGTGAAATGAGAGCTTGTTATCATATGCATCCTAACTTTGGGTGAAGTATCAGGATTTTGTCAGGGCTTTAAGACAAGGTTTTCCCATGTTGCTGTTCCATTTTCCTCTTTGTCACAGACTAATCGCACAACCTACAATGCACGGAAGACGTCTGGTAACAGAAATACAAAAAATCTTATTGGAACAAAAGAGCTGATAAAATTTCCTGGCTTTGCCAAGCTGTAGAAATTGCTTGATTGAAATCTTCCATAAAACAGTGTGATCACTCCTTAAATACATTTTCATTTTAGGCAAAACTGTGACTTAATGGATAGGTACCTGAATTAAAACTCCTCCCTCAGCTCTCTCTGTGCAGTTTGTCTGTGAAAGCATGAAAATTATAGTTTAAGCAAAAGAAGATAAACGTGTTATTTTCTTGTTGCAGTCATTTTTTTCAGTATCCAAATATTGCAATCTTAATGCCATATAACAAAAATCATGCTGTAATATATATTTTGCATTTCATCAGATTTGATTGTCACATGTATGTTGCACATGGTTCTCATGGACTGAAACGTAATCACGGAAAGAGTTCATGTTTAGAGTAGTTTAATACTGATTTGCATCATCAACCTTCTCTCTGTGGAAGAAAGACTTTGTATGTCTTGTCTCAGGTTTAGAACCTCATATGGACCGAAATTGTGGGGGTATGAAACCTAAATCTGCAACCTGCAGAAAGCTAATATTTTTATTAGCACTTTCCGGTGTTGTATAATATCCTTACAAGCCAACACTGAAGGAGACAGTCCATGTATCATTCAGCAGCAGCAGCAGATTTGGAAGACAAAATATGGATAATTTTTGTTGTAACAACAACCCCTCTGCTCATTTACCATTAAATACATTATATTTAAAAGCTCTCCTCCCTGTTTGCGTGTGTCTTTGTGAATGTGTCTATCTTCAGCTTTGTCCAGCCACTTGGAACGGCACCAGTCAGGTTCCCCAATTCCTTCCAAAAGGCCCTCTTCACGGTCAGAGGCCTCAGATAGCCCACTCTCCTCGAAACGACCCAGGACAGCTGAGAAGGGTGCTGCGGAGCAGGTGAGAGTTCCAGACCATGGCATTTTGTGAATATTGATGCCCTCAGATGTTCATAAAACTATTTTTCAGACTTTGAATTAGAGGTTTCTTGCTAAAGGTTATCTCATCCTTAATTACCAAGCCCTCATTAAAAGTCTAAAACTTGCACATCATTTAAAAAAAGTACAAAAATATACTAATAATTTTCAGTTGGTTATCTCACCGACCTTTTTTATATTATGCAGAAATTTTCTTTTCAAATATACTCAAAATTATATTAGGCTTCCTGCTGCAGTTGCGCTGCTAATTGTGTATAAGGTGGAAAATCCATATAGTATTTGACAGATGAGAGCACTTTGAAGTGGGTGCCAGGACTCAGTGGTGCTTGGTATTACACACTTGTCTGTGATCAGAGGGATCTGCTTGCTTCAGGGAAGAGGCCCCCACTCTATCCCTGATCCACCGCTTCTCTTCAAGCAGGCCCACCATGATCAGTGCACCCATTTCACCCCATTAACTATTTGTGGATCTGTGTTTCCTCTCCTCTCGCCTCCCTGTCTCTCTTTCTCTGTTCTGTCTTTACTTTCACCCAGATGTACCAGTGCCCATACTGCAAGTTTACCAACACGGATCTGAATCGCCTCAGAATGCACGTGATGACACAGCACTCTGTCCAGCCCATGTTACGTTGCCCGTTGTGCCAGGACATGCTCAACAACAAGATCCACCTGCAGTTTCACCTCACACATCTCCACAGCGTGGCACCCGATTGCGTTGATAAGCTCATTGCCACAGTGAGTTCTGTATTCGGTGTATTTCACTTGTGGTTGGATACAGGAAGGGTTCATTACCATGTCTCTCCTTATTTCAGTATCTGTATTTTTCAAGGTACATTGAAATTGGCTTCTCTTTTGTTAGGGTGGCATTCATTAGCTTGACTATAGGAGTATTTTTTTATTACTCTGGTCATTTAGCATTTAGGTCCTTCCAACTTTTGCAAGCTTTATTGCATGTATAGCACCTAGTTTTATTCCAGTTTTCTATCCACACAGACCGATCTCTTGAAGTGTTATTATCTCCACATTCTTTTATATTTAGTGGTGAAGGCAAGAAAGCCACTGCTAATCAAAGCTCTAGGTCAAGAGTATTGCTATCCACTTATACTATGGCCAGTCAGGGGACAAGCAGTGTGTCAGGTGAAGGACCATGGTAAGGAGTCATTATTGTTGAAAAGAATAGCAACTTACTGTTAATGAATCCCCTTCCACTGAAATGCCTCTGTATCTGTGTCATTCTTGCCCTCACTGCTCGAAATTGCGAGCACTCAGTCAACACAAAGAATGCTGTTAATTGTGTAATGGCTACAGGCAATCCCATTGGCTTGCTGCAAATCATCAAACCTTTTAAGATGCATACTTTTCTTCTGTTTTTTTTTTCTTTTCTTCTTCATTGTCTTAATGTACCCATCATCAGAAAGCCTTTCCCAGCTCTCTTCTAATCAAAGTCATCTGGGAAGGGGAGCCTGTAATCGGTTTTTGTGTTTTTTAATCATTTCAAGATGAGCGGGTCTCTTAGCTCCCAGTTCATTTATTAGTTCACTGACATTATTGCCATGTCTATGATCACCTGTGTGCCAGTCAAAACAAGGCCTTTTACAATTTGTGGTAAAAATAAATGTGACACTGCTTAATCAAAATATAATGAACAGTCAAACCACTTCATGATATTTTAATAAAACCAACTGAAATGTTGTTATTCACCACTAATCTGACTAAATTACAGCTTATGGAGTTCTTTTGTTTTGTTTTGTTTTGTTTTTTTAAACATAAGTGTGCACCCTCAGTAGTATCAGAGAAAAGATCAAAAATTTGGCTTGTACCATGAGCCCTGCAATCTTTACCTGCTGCAGTGCACTGGTACATACTTTTGTACTTATGCAAAAATTTCCTTGCTTCTTTTAATGCTCATCAAGGAGAAATAAAATTTTATTATCCCCGTTTCTTTTATGTAAATCACTGAGCAAACCTTTTTTCTCTTCTATCTTGTGAAGCTAAATAGCTTGCTGGACAATCAGCGAATAAAACATTGCTCTGTCTGCTGCTTAACCATCTTCATCTCCCGTCCAGAAAGTAAATGGCAAGCACATTAGTATGGTAGACGGCAGTATTTATTTCTTTTATAGAGGTAGTAATGTACTGAACCACTACAAGAAGAGATAGAACAGAGGTAATATAACACACATTAAAGCCAGCACCTTTTTACAACTAGTGAATGCAGATAGAAAGGTACTTTATCCTTTTCACATGTCTACTGAGAAGAGCCTGATTAATTTTGAAACAGGTGACTTTTATTTCTTGCCAAGCATGCATAATGATGCATTCACTCTAACAACCTTCATCCCTTTGTCCACTTATCGTCTTTCCTTTCCTTTCAGTTAATTTCCTTTCTTTTGCCGGTCTGTCATGCTTTTCTCTGACATTCAGTGGATGGATAGATGTAAAGATAGATGGACAGATAGATGCAAAGATCGAAAACTATATGTATAATACACACATACTCCTCCAGTCCTCCCTCTCTGATTTTATGTCTCATTTTCTGTCTGTGGAAGATAGGGGTAATGAAAATAATTGTGCTTCATTAAGTCGGAGTCTGACTGGATGATAGCCATTTTGAACTATGTTTGGCAATTAGGCTGTCCAAATTAAAAGTGACCTTGGGATACTCTGCTCTTGCCTCTAATCGGCTAATGAAGCAGTTGTCTAGAAACAGTCCACTTTGTAATGTAATTTTTTTTTTAAGCGTTTCCATGCTGGTTGCACTAATTTTCTCTGTTTCATTTTTAAGAAATACAGAGGTAACACAAACAAAGAAGGGAATGTGTGGATGTCTTCTGGTAAACGTGTGACCACAGTTGTCATATAGTGTTTGACTTTGGGATATAAAGGATTACACAGACGTCAAAAATCCTGTTGCTTCAGGGCAGATTCTGCTCTATTTCAATCTCGCCCAGAGGTTATATGACATGCTACAGTACTTTCAGTTGTGTTCTCACTGTTATTAGAGGAGTAATTAGAAAGCATACTGATTATGAACTGTGTATAGACCAACATTTATACTTGGGACCCAGCAATATGCAAGATCCCTTTCCTCTTTCACGTCCCTTATTGGTATTACTTGAAAGAACTACCAATAAAAGGTCTTAATATGGAGGCAACACAGAAGGAAAAATGTGAGAGGTGATGTAAACTGAAATGCAACTCGTAGACTGAAGATTATTACTCTGTTTGTAAAGTTAATTGAAAAAAGAATAACAAAGGTAGAGTCTTATTACAAAATTAAACTCTATGGAATATTGCTCAGTGGTGACATGTTTAATGAGAATTTTTAATGAAGTGTCAGATTTGAGGGTGAAAAGGGGCAATCAGAGGGAGAAATATGAGCTAGGTTAGGGGAGAGCAGCAAGAATAAACAGATTTTGTGCTATCAGTTACTCATGATTGACTATAACCCTCTGAGACCAGGGAGAACCTAGGTTCATCTTTCTACTTCATTAGTATGTACTGTGTTTGTTAAGTAATTAGCAAACAAAAACACTAATACTCAAGAAATCTATCTCATTTCTTGAGGGATCACAAAAAAGTAGCATTTCTTCTGTCATGGATATATGTGGTGGACTGGAGAATGTATATACATATATGTATAGATGTATGTGCGTATATATGTATGTCTGTAAGTAACTAAGTGACGTCTTTGTGTATCATCTTGTTTGTGTCAGTATTCTTTCATGTAGTCGTTTAAACTAAGAGATGACATTACCTCACCTGTTTGCTCATTCCTTTACAATTGTTTTTCCAGGTGACGACAACTGAAGCCCTACCAGCAAGCATGTTCATACCTGTGCCGAGTCCAGACAGAGAGCCACAGAGCACCCCTCATGCTACAGCCAACTCTAACGCTGAAGATACAAAGAAGCAAGCTGGTTAGTATCTCACTGTTAAAAGCAGTTTTCAGCTATGTGTTCTGTAGTGAGCATATTAATACACTTGGTGTATATTAATGAGATTCAGCTAAATTCTGCAACTTTATACCTGTGTATTTACACTTTGGAAGAGTCAGTATTTATTACATAGGCTGGGAAAAAATTGTTATTACTTAAGGATTTCACAATTTTGGCATGCATTCACACAAACACAATATGAATGATTGGTGGTGTTTGCAGGTTTTGTAATTAGTCAGTGCTTGGCTTGTTTGTTTTTTTGGCACCTTTCCATGCCACTAACACACCGAATGTCCTTTATTGATATAACTGGAAAAATTCCACTCAGCAAATGTGGAATCTGATGAATGGCTATCTTCTCTTAACTTATTTATTCACAGATGCATCAGATGCTGATCCAGAAAAAGGGGTGTCACTCCCTACTGAAATAGCTGAAGCTCGCAAGTCACCTCTGGAAGATCAACAATCAGAACGGGAGGATGCCACGGGATTCCTGTGCTGGAAGAAAGGCTGTAATCAAGTGTTCAAGACGTCTAACTCCCTACAAATGCACTTCAATGAGGTTCACAACAAAAGGCACCAGTTGCCTGTTTCAGATCGACATGTCTACAAGTACCGCTGCAACCAGTGTAGTCTGGCCTTTAAGACTGTGGAGAAATTACAACTCCATTCACAATATCATGTGATCAGGGCAGCCACCATGTGCTGTCTTTGCCAGCGAAGCTTCAGAACACTACAGGCGCTGAAGAAGCATTTAGAAACCAGCCACCTGGAACTGAGTGAAGCTGACATCCAGCAGCTGTATGGGGGATTATTGATGAATGGTGACATTATGGCAATGGGTGATCCAAGCCTTGGTGAAGAACATGGAAGTCTGGGAGAGGATGACAAAGATGGAGATGATAGTGATCCAGAGGAAAAACAAAGCCCGACAGGCAGTGACTCTGGCTCACTGCAGGAAGATTCTGGATCTGAACCTAAACGTGCATTGCCATTCAGAAAGGGCCCTAACTTTACGATGGAGAAATTCTTGGATCCATCTCGTCCTTTTAAGTGCACTGTATGCAAAGAGTCTTTTACACAGAAGAACATCCTTCTGGTTCATTACAACTCTGTCTCCCACCTACACAAGGTGAAGAGGGCTCTTCAGGAGTCTACTACCGGTCAACCAGAGCCTACCAGCAGCCCTGACAACAAGCCATTCAAGTGCAGCACTTGTAATGTGGCATATAGCCAGAGTTCAACTTTGGAAATCCACATGCGCTCTGTTCTACACCAGACCAAAGCTAGAGCAGCCAAACTTGAGGCAGCAGGGGGAATCACTAGCTCTGCAAGTGCTACTGGTATAAGCAGTGGAGGATCCGGCATGAGCACATCAACATCAAGTCCAAGCCCAGCCAGCAACTCAAACACTAGCTCCACCAACCACAGCTCTTCTGGGAGTCAAGCAGCTCAGAATATTCTAGGAGGAAACCACACAAACCAGACTCACAACACTGAAAACCAGGGGAATTCCTCAATGAGCTGCCACTCCTCACCATCCGAGAACCACGAAGTGAAAAAGTCAAAATTTTCAGACATTCTCTCTGCCAGGGGGCAACAGCAACAGCTTCAGCAGCAACAGCAACAGCAATTGGCTCAGGCTCAAGCCCAAGCTCAAGCACAGCTTCAACAAGAGCTCCAGCAGCAAGCTGCTCTTCTACAATCGCAGCTATTCAACCCAGCACTTCTGCAGCACTTCCCGATGACAACTGATGCACTTCTGCCTCTGCAGCAGCAGCAGTTGCTATTTCCTTTCTACATCCCTGGAGCAGAGTTTCAGCTAAATCCTGAGATCAACATCAGCAGCTCAGCACTTGGCTTAGCTGGATCCCCCAGCTCTTCTTTGCTTGAAGATCTTAAAAACTCAGCCCAACAGAGTTGCTTGCAACAGCAATTGATGCACCACCACCTTCAGCAGCAACAGCAGCAACAACAGCAGCAACAGCAACAACAACAACAGCAGCAGCAGCAACAGCAGCAACAACAATCACACTTGCAGGTTCAGAGCCAAATGGCATTGCTGCAACAGAGTGCATCACTCCTCCAACAGGCTGAATTAAAGCAGAAACCTCCCTCATCTCAGAATGACAAGGACAGAGAACTACAAAGGGAGAGGGATGCAAGCGAAAAAAATGAGGACTATGTAAATAAAGATTCTGCAGACAGCAAGCCAAAAGAAAAGGATAGTCAGCATATTTCAATAAACATAAACCATGATACTGGCTTGCCTCCACCAAGGATTGCTTCAGATGCTCGAGGAAATGCAACTAAA
Organism: Tylochromis polylepis; assembly: GCA_015107715.1. Lineage (NCBI taxonomy): Eukaryota > Metazoa > Chordata > Actinopteri > Cichliformes > Cichlidae > Tylochromis > Tylochromis polylepis. The sequence continues at coordinate 11,320 of VVHJ01020551.1, forward strand.
GCCCTGCTGGAAAATTTTGGGTTTGAGTTAGTAATTCAGTACAATGAAAATAAACAGAAAGCTCAGAAAAAGACAGCTGGACCTACTGGATCAAGTGGTCCAGGTGGAATAACAAGAGTCATAGATCCCATTGGGGGATTGGAGAAGCTGGAATGTGAAGCCTGTGGCAAGCTGTTTTCAAACATACTGATTCTGAAGAGTCACCAGGAGCATATCCACCAGGCTTTCTTTCCATTCCGATCCCTTGAGAGGTTTGCCAAGGAATACAGAGAACATTATGATAAGCTCTACCCACTGAGACCGCCTACACCAGAGGCTGCTCCAGCTCCACCACCTCCTCCTCCTCCACCCCCACCTCCTCCTCCACCCCAAAGAGCTCCCACACCAAATATACCTGTGTCTAATGCCTCACTCACACCTCCAACCGTGCCACCCCCACAGGCACCAGTTCCGATGACACAAATACCCATGCCAATGGATTTGCCGCTCTTCTCCCCACTTATGATGCAGCCCATGTCTCTTCAGTCCCTGCCTACTCAGTTGCCTCCCCAGTTGCCATCTGTTGAGCCAAGCCTGGCCTCAGACCTGGCCCAACTCTACCAACAGCAACTTACACCAGCCATGCTGCAGCAGCAGAACAAGAGGCCACGGACACGCATCACCGACGACCAGCTTAGGGTCCTACGACAGTACTTTGATATCAACAATTCACCAAACGAGGACCAGATCAAAGAGATGGCAGACAAGTCAGGGCTTCCACAAAAAGTGATAAAGCACTGGTTCAGAAACACCCTTTTCAAAGAAAGGCAGCGCAATAAAGACTCGCCTTACAATTTCAACAATCCTCCAACAACAACTCTGGAAGACACTAAAATTGATTCCAAACCTCCTTCTCCTGAACCTCAGAAACATGAATACTATGGAAGCAAGAGATCATCCAGGACTAGGTTTACTGACTACCAGCTAAGAGTTCTGCAAGATTTCTTTGATGCCAATGCTTATCCTAAAGATGATGAATTTGAACAGCTCTCAAACCTTTTGAGCCTCCCCACCCGAGTTATTGTTGTGTGGTTCCAAAATGCACGCCAGAAAGCAAGGAAGAATTATGAAAATCAAGGTGATGGAGGGAAAGATGGTGAAAGAAGAGAACTGTCAAATGACCGATACATTCGCACATCTAACCTGAACTACCAGTGCAAGAAATGTAGTCTGGTTTTCCAGCGTATATTTGATCTAATAAAACACCAAAAGAAGCTGTGTTACAAAGATGAAGATGAGGATGGACAGTATGACAGCCAAAATGAGGATTCAATAGATCTTTCCCATGAATGTTACACTCCCTCTGGTTCTTCCTGTCACACCCCAATGCCCTCCTCTTCAAGTCTCTGCCCACTTCCACCCACGACTTCAGCATTCTCACACCTCCCTTCCACCGAGAAAGAGGAGGCATCACCAGCAACCACCTCAAACCTCTATGATGAGAAGCCCAAGCAGTTACCAGAAATAACTGCTGATCCACGAGAAAACCAAACCTCCATTAAGCAGGAAATTGTGCACCAACCCCAGTCTGAGGCACAACACCAGAGACCACAGAGAGAAGAGAAGATCCAAAATGTTTCTAAGCCCTCCAAGCATTCAACTCCTTCCTTTTCTCAGCAGCAACAGCAGAGTGGTCTGTCAGCCTCACAGACAAGCCAGGTTTCATCACAAAGCTCTCACATGGGCCTCAATCCACACTTGACCTCTGCCACACAACAACTGGCACAGCAGATGATCCCATACCAGTGTGAGCAGTGCAAAATTGGCTTCCCCTCCTTTGAGCACTGGCAGGAACACCAGCAATTACACTTCCTTTCTGTGCAAAATCAATTCATCCACCCGCAGTTCCTCGACCGTCCAATTGACATGCCTTTCATGCTTTTTGATCCTAGCAATCCTCTCTTGGCAACCCAGCTAATCTCTGGAATGCCACAAATTCCAAGCAGCTCTGCCACCTCTCCGTCCACCCCAACCTCCACTATGAACTCCCTGAAAAGGAAGTTAGAGGAGAAAGCTAGCACTAGTCCAGGAGAAAACGATAGCACAAATAGTGGAGAAGAGCCACAGCGAGACAAGCGGCTTAGAACCACCATCACACCTGAACAGCTAGAGATCTTATATCAGAAGTATTTATTAGATTCTAATCCTACGCGTAAAATGCTTGACCACATTGCTGTTGAGGTGGGTTTGAAAAAGAGAGTTGTGCAAGTGTGGTTCCAGAATACCAGAGCTAGAGAGAGAAAAGGCCAGTTTAGAGCTGTTGGGCCAGCCCAAGCTCATCGTAGGTGCCCTTTTTGTCGAGCTCTTTTTAAAGCAAAGACTGCCCTTGAAGCACACATTCGCTCTCGTCACTGGCATGAAGCCAAACGTGCTGGATATAATTTAACTCTCAGTGGTATGTTACCTGAGCAGGAGAACATCCAAATAAAAATGGATGCTCTTGATACATCGGGTTATTCCCAGCTACCCCCTACTACAAACAGTGATGGACAAAGCTCCTCCATGTCACCAGTGAACAAAGGCTTGGACTTGTCTCCAAGGGGTCTACTGAGCCCTTCGTCCATCAAAGTTGAAGGAATGGAAGACTTTGAGAGTGCCACCATGTCCTCTATGAACCTGAACTTTGATCAGAGCAAACTCGATAATGATGACTGCTCTTCTGTAAATACAGCCATTACAGACACAACCACAGGTGATGAGGCTAATGCTGATAATGACAGTGCTGATGCAAAGCACAGCCAAAATAGTGGCGATTACCTATCTAAGTCTGGGGGCACAGCCCCTATCCTTGAAAACGATGACCAGATGTCCTCAGGGCTAGTAAGCCCTGCAACAAGCTTTTATGCTAAGGACTATGAAAATGAAAATATGATTGACCACAGTGAGACGTCCAGTCTGGCTGACCCCTGCTCACCAAGTCCTGGAGCCTCTGGTAGCAGGAGCCTTGAAGGTGGAGATAGACCTGGCCAAAAGCGCTTCCGAACCCAGATGACTAATCTCCAGCTGAAAGTGTTAAAATCCTGTTTTAACGACTACAGGACACCTACCATGCTGGAATGCGAGGTACTTGGCAATGAAATTGGACTTCCAAAGAGAGTGGTTCAGGTGTGGTTTCAAAATGCTCGCGCAAAGGAGAAAAAGGCAAAGCTCAACATGGCCAAGCACTTTGGAATAAATCAGACGTCTTACGAGGGGCCGAAGACTGAGTGCACTTTGTGTGGTGTTAAATACAGTGCTCGCCTCTCTGTTCGTGATCACATTTTCTCCCAGCAACACATCTCTAAGGTGAAGGATACTATTGGCAGCCAGATCGATAAAGAGAAAGAGTACTTTGACCCAGCTACTGTCCGCCAGCTTATGGCCCAGCAAGAAATGGACCGCATTAAGAAGGCCAATGAAGTTTTAGGACTGGCGCAGCAACAGGCCATACAGCAGCAGGGGATGTTTGATAGCCCTGCAATGCAGGCTTTAAATCTCCAGTCGGCCTATCCAAACCTGCAAGGCATCCCACCTGTCCTTTTACCAGGGGTTGGCAGCCCCTCTCTTTCCAGCTTTAACTCATCTAATTCAGGTATGTCACTATTTGGCATTTTTTCACTACTAACATTTCAGGTTTAGAGTTGCAGATGGGTTTTCTCAACTGAACTAATTTAATAAATGATCAGCCATTGCTACAGGAAGTCCTGTGTATTTCCAGGCACCAGATCTAACTATGAATCAGTCTGCCAGTTACATTCATTAACACTGACACAAACATACATGACATAATTTAATGACCTTTGCCATTGTTGCCATTGTTCTGCTGTACCCAACCTGTCTCAAATGCTAACACTTAAGTTTTAGACCAGAAAATTACCACAAATATTATTGTAGGGTCTTACAATGCCTTACAGTGTCTTACAATGCACCTTGAGGCGACTGTTGTTGTGATTTGGCGCTGTATAAATAAAATTGAATTGAATTGAACTGAACTGAACTGAAAATACCACAAAGTACAAGGCTCTGATTTTGTGATATTTGTGATCATTTCACAAGCTTTTTATGATTCACATAAAGATAATTGTTTGCCTCTTTTGTGTCACCTTTCAGTATTGTAAAATGTATTAGTTTTGTTACAGCTGAATAATCTTTTAAAAAGGCATGTGGCTTCCATGAAATAAAAACCTATTAAGTCTTATTTTCTTGTCTGTATTTGACAAATTTCCAGCTTTAACTCCTCCAAAACCTTCAAACCTCCTGAACATGCCTGGTGCCAGTGTTCCCTCACCTAGCCTCCCCACGTCTGGATTGCCCAACAAGCCTCCCTCCTCATCGTCTCTCACTGCATCCAGCCCAGCCCAGACCAACACGTCTACTTCCCACTCAAATCCCACCTCCAACTCCACGTCCTCAACCAGTCAGTCGCGACTTGAACCCCCCAAAGAACGAGATGCTGAGAGAGTAAAAGAGAAGGAGAAGGCCAAGGAAAAGACAGAGAAGCCCTCAACTCCATCATCAACTGGAAGCACCCCCGCCCCTTCCACTTCTGCTGCCAGCGCCAAAAAGGAGAAACCTGATACAGCTGTTCCTGCCACTTCTATGCCCACACCGGGAATGGAGTATGTGGTAGATCCTGCCCAGCTTCAGGCCCTCCAGGCTGCTTTGGCATCAGATCCCACAGCTCTCCTCACAAACCAGTTTCTACCCTACTTCATGCCTGGCTTTTCCCCATATTATACCCCTCAGATTCCTGGGGCTCTTCAAGGGGGCTACCTGCAACCAATGTATGGTATGGAAAGTCTCTTCCCTTACAACCCAGCATTGTCACAAGCACTGATGGGCCTGTCTCCAGGGTCCCTACTGCAGCATTACCAGCAATATCAGCAGAGCTTGCAGGAGGCACTACAGCAGCAGCAGCGGCAGCTTCAGCAGATCCAGCAACCCAAGGCGAGCCAAACTTCAGTTCCCCCTCAAACCTTGGGGGATCGCAAAGATTCTGCCAAAGATCCAGTGAAATCAGAGGAGCAAAAAGGCAATCCACAAAGTGAACCCCCCACTTCCTCCTCGTCCTCTTCCTCCTCCTCTTCTTCCTCCTCTTCTCATAATACAGTACCCTCCGAGCAGAATGAGATGGATGGCAAAGCTGTGGACACCCATCTAGACCAGTATATCGTCCCCAAGGTGCAGTATAAACTGGCATGCCGCAAGTGTCAAGCTGTTTTCACCAAGGAAGAAGCGGCTATTACCCACCTTAAATCGAACTGCTTTTTCGGTCAGTCTGTGGCAAACCTGCAAGAGATGTTGCTGCGTGTCCCCGGTGGCGTAGGTGTAGGGGCTGGAAGTCTGTATGACTGCCTGGCTTGTGACACTACGTTGGATGGGGAGAAAGCACTCAGTCAACACCTGGAATCGGCATTGCACAAACACAGAACAATCAAGAGATCGGTCAGAAATGCCAAAGAGCACGCTACTAGTTTATTACCTCACTCTTCAGCCTGCTTCCCCAATCCTAACACCGCATCTACCTCGCAGTCTGCCACTCATCCCATCAGCAGCCCTCCTCCCCCGCCAACAACATCAGCCACCATGCCATCCTCTGCTGTCTCCTCATCTTTGTGCTCCTCCTCTACTACCCAACTCAACACCACAGCTGCCGGAAAACCCTGGCCCCAGGCCCCTTTCCCCAGAGCTTTAGCTGGGAAGCCCAATGCTAGTCCCTCCTCTTCTTCCTCCTCTTTTCCTCCAGTGTCCTCACCTTCAACGGTTACCTCAAGTTCATTGAGCACCTCAGGAGTTCAGACCTCGATACCAACAGACGTCTTTACCGACGAGTCTGACTCTGACAGCAGTCAGAAGTCAGCAAACAGGCTGGGCAGGACGGCGGAGGAGCCGCAGCAGCCTGGCTTTGTCAAAGACAGTAATAGTTGTAGTAGTAATCTTGCTAGTGTAGGAACAGACTCCATCAGATTGTAAAAGAGCTTTCAGTGATGGACAATATTTAAAAAAAAAACACCCTAAAAGACAAAAAAAAAATCCAAAAATAAAAAAAACCCCATAAAAAGCAGCAATGTTAAAAATACATTAAAAGTATACAAACCAATTTCAGAAAAAAGATGTGTAAAGACTAACTGCAATTCCAAAGCTTGTAACCAAAAATTTTAATGTTAGTGGATTGTTTTCCCATATCAACATGCTGGTTTTCATTTTTGTATTTGTTTGTTCTTCTTTTGTTTTTGTTTTAACTCAACCGAAACACACCGATCAGCCACAACATTAAAACCACCACCAAACTGTGTATGTCCCCATTGTGCCAGCGAAATAGTTTTTGACCCATCAGGGCACGGACACTTGACCCTTCAGTGTTTCCCGTGGTTTCCGGTACTGGGATGTCGGCTGCAGACTAGGATTGCATTGAGGTCCGGGGAGGTTGAAGGCCAGGTTAATGCTTTAGGTTCTTTGTCGTGTTTCTTAATCCTGCTGTGCGGTTGGTCAAAATACCATCCGCATGAATGCCAAGGTTTCCCAGCATCACACTGTAACGAGGTGAACAATTTTTTTTTTTTTTTATCACCTGTCAGTGTTTTTAATGTCGTGGCTAATCTGTGTACAGGCATACTAATATGTGAGAACAGAAAAAGATCGCTGCAGTTACGTTTTGGGTAATGGTGGAGGAATGCTGTACTGTATGGCAATGGACTGCCTCAAAGTTGACAGATGGCCCAAGAACCCTTTTGAAGAAATGCAAGTCAACGAGCTGTCCCTTTGTTTTGTAATAATTTCTACTTAATAGCACAGCCACAAAAAGCCAGTATGTACTGTATGGGAGAATAGTCTATCAGTTTTCTTGCTATTTAAGCATTCAGATACCAATGGCTTGCAAAAGTGAAAGAATAATGTAATGTCTATTTTATTCTCAGGTCAACAGCTCACAGATGTTTTTCTGTTACAGAAATTCATGTTTTCACCTTGTGTTTCCAACAGGAGATGAGCATTTTTTTTTTTCCTTTCTGAACTTGATTTAATAATAGAAAGTTTAAGTTGAATTAAATCTTGATAAGGCATTGTTTCTGGGCATTCAAAATAGGGTCAAATGATTTGCTGATTTCAATATCAGAAATCCATTCAAAGTGGGGAAGTTACAGTCCCGATTATCCCATACAAGGAAAGCATTGCAGACATGATAACGGGCGATGAATAGTTTTAATTAAA
>VVHJ01020554.1:5500-17123 GCA_015107715.1 Tylochromis polylepis
ATTAAATATTTCCCCCCCCCCCCCCCCCCAAAAGAACATGTTTATTTCTACATTTACAAACCATGTATCTAAATGACATGAGCTTACTGAGAAAAACATAAAATGCGTACTTCAGTACAATCAGTGGAAAGAATAAAATGCTGACCAGCGAGTTAGTGGTGTGCAGAGGTGTTTCTTCAATATTAGTTGATGTTTGGGTTTTGTTTTTGTTTTTGCTGGTTTTGTGTACAGAAATCCAAAGTGAAGAAAAAGATTATCTTGGAAATGCAATATTTGTGGTGTTTGATTAAAAATATCATTTATATCTGATGTATGGACTTGTCTGTTTGCGTTTCATTAATTCTTTCCCCCATAAAGACACCATTTGGCAAATTCCCCTGAGTTTTGACACCTCAGTACATATCAATAAAGATGTGGTTTGATGGCTATTTGAATAGCTTCCAGGTTTTTTCAAGTGTAACTGCATAGGCCAAGACCACCCTTACACCCATTTACAGGTTTTCTTTTCCCTAAAGTAAGTTCGTTCTGGGTGGAGGGGGGAAAAAAAAACCCATCCCACTGAAGATGCTTAATTTAAATAAAAATGAGGAAATACTTATTGTGTGAATCTTTCTTAAAAAGATCATTATATTTTGAGTAGCCAGGGAATGGAACCGATCCATAAATGCAACTCTGTTGTGGTGGTTACAGAACACCTGAAGACATTTTTTTTCCCCCCAGAAAAACTTTATTACAACCTGGTAATAAACAGCACAGGTAATAAATACACCTGAATAAAACACAGAAGAAACAAAATGAAACGCATCAAGCAGAAAAAGCCCACCTAAAATAAACAGGCAAGAGCTTGATAATGTTCACTTAAAGGCTTTTATCTAAGCGCACATTCTGTTTTTATAGATATTTATTTTGTGAAGAAACCACTAGTAGGTATTTATTTAATACAAAATGGAAAATTATAATTACTAATATTGTAAATTAACACATGCGGTTATGGAATTGGGCTAGAAGTAGAGTTAGCCTAATCAAAACAAATGTCACAATCAAGTCTATAATAGAGAGCCAAATCTGAGAAACCTTTTAGCAAATATAAAACTACTGACATGTAAAATAACAGGACCAAAATCAGATAGAAGCAAGTTTCAGGATGCAGCCCACAGAATGTGTCATGAAACACCGCATCAGCCGAATTGAACATGTTTAATCTTATTTGTTTAAAGGACCTTCAGGGGTAATGATCATATTTGGTTCCTGTCAAGAGTTACAGCTTTAACAGAAACCACGATTTATTGAAACTAAGTCTGTCTGCCAAAATTCATACCTCTAGTACAAGAAAAAAAATTAAAATAAAGGGATTCTGCACTGGGTCAGAAGGAAATATAGACGAGGGCATAACGTGGTTAACATTCATAAATACTGTTTAGCATGTACAGGATGGTGGCAAACTGAAAAAAAGCCAGAATAATGGACATGGGGGACATTTAAAAAAATATCTGCAGCCAGAGGACTTAACATCATTTGGCCTAAGTGATTTAAATAAATCAACAAACCATGTAATTTAATTTTATTTATGGGCAAATGTTAATTTTAAACAGTAAGTCTCTTTCTTTTTGGTAAAGATTTACAAAATAAGCAGTGGGCCTGTAAGCTGTTTGCAGTTAACATTGTATAAGCCAGAATTTCCACCGTAACTGACAACACACAGACAACTACTGTGTGTATTTGCAATGTGGACCGCTATATTAAAACTTAATGATACCCTCATCTTTTTACAGCAGTGCAAGGACACATCAGATCAGACTCGATTATGCAGAAATTCACTAAAAAGTCAAAATTAAATGTCACATTGTTTTAATCTGCATTATGTTGTTACAAATAAAACTCCAGGTCACATCGGGGGGGACTGCACACGGCAAGAAGCTCTACTGCTGCAAGACACAGACAGAGAAGTATCAGACTTCTACACAACATTTTTACAGACTGAGAGCTGAATTGATAACTTTGTGACTGTAATACTGTATTAATGTTCACGAGTGTGGAAAGACGTACTCACCTTGGCCTTCTGGTTCTGGACAGGAAGGTAGAGTTTAAACTCAGCTGGAAGCTCATCCTCAGAGTACAGTCTGTCTGAAAAATACACCCTTCTTATCCGACAGTTGGCATGAATCTGAGGGGGGGAAACAGGGCAGATGTTAAAAAGAGAAAAAGGAATATCGCCTCAAATTCTTACTATAGAGATCTTAAATGTAAATGTATCACAACAGTTACAGCGGCAACAGAAAAGACTCGAGAGGTTCCTCGTGTGTGCACTAACCTGTACACGCAGCGTCTCGGTGTAATTGGTTCCATAAGCCCTCCTGGTGAAGTCTGACAGGTTGAACTGAATCTGGTTCCAGCCATCATCGAGCCTCATGGGCATAGTGCAGATGAAGGGCTTCACCCTCGTCGTGCTCTGATAGTTACTCGCTCGAAACCGCCGGCGGACATTTTTATCGTCTAGAACCTGAGAGGGAGATGTGAGACACACACACAGCAAAAGGTCTATGGTAGATTCCCAGGCTGTATGTTAGCCAATCACAGAGCATTTAAATGTCTGTACCTGTACTTCAAAGGTGAAATACTTCTTGAGGTTCTTAATGATCATGACCAAAAAGGGAAGTTTGATCCCCAGCGTCTTCTTGGGGTCTGCTGGACATGTTATGTAGGTGGTGCTGTAGGGAGGAGAGAGTTAATGAAGCTAGGATGGGCGAGACTTATATAACTGATTTATTTCAGTTATTTAACAAGACAAAAATATTAAAGAAAGTAAATCTAACTACTATGCCTGGCATCTACATGCTACATTAATGTACACATACTTCAAACAGAACACAAAGACATTATACACAAAGTGAAGACAATCAATGCACCCAAAGAGCTTGGAAAAAAGAATATCCTGTTAAATATGCTAGGACTGCATTAGTGTATATAATTATATAATAATGCATATCATTATAATGTTCAGTCCATGTCCTGTACATATCATAGAACTGAAAATAAAGTTGACCTTTGATTAATAAATAAACAGACAAATTCACCTGACATTTGCTCCCTCAATCTCCAGCACATTCGAATGTATGTCGTTGTCCGGGACTCTCTTTATGTGACCATTCCTGACCTGTGATAACACAGAAATAGATTTGTTCCCTTATTTTCAATGGAGAAATCAAGATGTTTCCCAGAGCTCTTAGAGTGCTGTGTAGCGTACCAACTGTAAGACCCCCCCATGAGTCCGATGTGTGATACCCAAACAAAACTGATGAATGAAGAAGGTATGTCTCATATCTAAAGTCAGATTTGTCCACCAAGGACTGGGACCGCCAGGACCTCCGCCCCTGACCCGCCCAATTCACAAAAAGCACTTAACCTGTTACTTCCTTTTTCAAGCTTTGTGCTGGCCACTAGGCTCCTATGAGCACTCCCCTGAGTCCTGGCTCCAGACTGGGGCCCTGGTAACCCTACCCCTGGTTCTGCTGGAGATTTCTTCTTCTGAAAAGGGAGTTTTTCTGTCCCACTGTCGCCAAGTCCTTGAACATAAGGGGTCATCTCACTGTTGTGGTTTTCTCTGTATTACTGTATGTATCTTACCTTATAATATAAAGCACCTCAAGGCAACTTGTTTGTGATTTGGTGCTATATAAAATTGAATTGAAATTAATTACAGAGGTTTGGAGACACCACTGGGTGGTACCGCCCTACCTCCGGGTTAGAGTTGTTGCTTCAGAGGAGTTTTAGTATCTCTGGAAATTGTTTACGAGCAAGGAGAGAGTGGAGTGGGAGACTGACAGACGGACTGGTGTGGCGTGTGCAGTGATGCAGACCTGCACCAGTGTGTTGTCGTGAAGAGGGGGCTTATTATTCAGGGGAACTGTCAATTTACCAGTCGATCAAAAGAATAGAATCGTGGATACAAGCGGCAGAAAGATTCCCTCGGAGATAGGGAGCGAGCTCAGACACGCTGGAAAGATTATGCCTGGGCTTGGGAACGCCTCCGTGTACCCACCGGACAAGGTGACGGGGAATGCGAAGTCTGGGTGTATCTACTTAAGAGTGCTTTTTTGCAACCGCTTTTGATGAGCGGCAGAAAATGAATGAATGATTATCTCATATCATTTGTCACCACTGCATAGATGGCCATGCAGAGAGGAATGCAAGGCTCATATTCGAATATCTGACCAGTAACAGCTCCTGTTTAGCACATTAGCCTGTAAAACAGTGTAAATGGTACCAATGACTCAATCAAGCGACTGTAACTTCAGTTACTGATGTGTGACTCAAGTTAGCAACTTAGCAGCACTGCCTCCATGGCTACCCTGTATCGTGTTGCCTTTACAAGTAATCAACAAGAACTGCGCGTCGTGAATTTAACATGGATCTAGAAAACGCTCACAGCCATATAACAGTGCAAAGTTGAACATCCTATTAGCAGTGTGAGCGCACATGATGCTAGCCAGTTTTAGCTCCGCTCGCTACGCCAACATATCGATCCCTGCTTCCGTTCTGAGCCGCTGCTTACCTTTTTGTCCCATATCTGAAGAGGTTTACTGCCGATACTGTATAAAATAGACAAAAACCCGCTCTGGAATGTGTTTTTAAACATCTTCTTTGGGGTCAGCACACAGTCGATGTGCACATACTGTAACCGCTTCAAAATAAAGCTATACGTTTGTTTACAGATTTAATTTCCGCCTCCAACTTTACTGGTTCCGTGTGCTGGAATATTAACCGTTCCGCTAACAGAAACCACCACGTTTTCACTCAGAACAAAAAAAGAAATCTGTTTCACTGGGTGATCGGAAATTCCCACACGTCTTTTCCTCGAGAAGTTTGGATCAGAAAGAAGGCAGCGGATGTCTCGTTTTTATTTTGGTGCTGCTAAGGAACGAAAATCACTTACGTTGTTCATACCGGTTAATAAATGCTGACGCTTCTCGGTCGCCGTGGTAACAGTGTAAGCTTAAATCTCAAGTGTTTAACATAATGTCGTCTAGAAGTCGCCAAAACAACCAAAACACCTTTCACGTTTGATGATTTTTGTTTCAGTTACTGAATGCATGATATAATAAAAACTCCCTAATCATAAACTTATTCGAAATGATATCTTGAGCTGCCTGATCCATCCAAATATTGATAGTATCAATAAGTACTGGCATCAGAATGATACTAGCACAATAGGATTGATACTTTGCTTTAATCCTCTTAAGTTCAGTATGTGGCCCACCTAATTATACAAGTATCCCTCTATGAAAAATGTATGAACCTTTTTGTCATGTCTTTCTCTCAAGTCTATTTTATTTATAGTCTGTAGCACACTGAAACAACAGAAGTTGACCCAAAGTGCTTTAAAGACAGGTTCCAGGTCTAAAAAACACCAACCCTGTTTCAAAATACACCAAAAGCTGAAAAGTGTGTTTTGCTGTGTTAACTCATCACTGTGGAAAATCAAAATCACAGTGGTCATTAAAATGTGCTCAGGATTTGCAAATTGATGGTGATTTATCTCATAAATCACAACACACTGCTGTCCCCTAAATAAACTGGCTTTATGGGTTGAAAGTACTGGTATTGGCAATACTGACCTTGTATTTACTTGGTATAGGATCAACTGCAAAATTTGCTGTGTCACACAGCACTAACGGTCTGAAACCCTGAGTTTTCTTGTGAAGGGTTCCAATTTGCACTTCTGCTGGGGTTTGTTTGGTTTTTTTTGCAAGTTCTTTTGGAAGCTGTGGATATGTTGTGAGTATAGGTAAAGGTAAGGATTATTCCTAAGGAGGGAAATGTATTATTGTTGGAGGAAGCTAACGGGCACTTTCTTTTCTTTTCTTTCTAAATGTTTTTTTCTTTGGTTCATCAGAATTTACTCAGGTATAGTACTGGTCACAGTGACCCAGAAGCTTAACAATATTATCTGAGGTCTTAAGTGTCCATAGAGACCAAGATTATTCATGCTGATCTGATAATAGTGGAGCTAGTCTTTATTTATTTCGGGTATGTACTTACACTGACAGAAAGGTAGGTTGACGTTGACATCCCTGTTTTAGGCAAACCTCACCTAAAAATACTTTAGGATTTAATGAGTTTCTAAATTTAATACTGAAGTATTCAATCTAAATGATGTTTTAACTATCATTGGGTCCTGCAGTGGGTATCAGGACATTATCAATCCACAATTTAACATATCAATGAACCATGACTGCCTTTGAATCCTACCTTAAAGAGCATTCATCTGGCAGATATATCCTCTGCTTAATCTGCTTAGACTAACACATTAGCCCAGACACACACGCAAAGGCAGATAGTGTCTAGTCCAGCTACCATCCTATCTTATTTAACTCCAACTTCCAGAAAAGGAAATCATCTTTCTGAAGTTTACTTTTAAGACAGCTCCATCTTTATCTAATCTCAGCTGTTCCTCTATAATCATTTCTAATCTTGTCCATCCTGGTCACCGCCAATGAAAATCTTAACATCTTCAACTCTGACACCTCCAGCTCGGCCCCCAGTGAGCTCAAGGGGCAGTGCCAAGGAGGTTGGTGGGACAGGTGTGTTGGAATTACCTAACAAGGTCTCTCCCGTATTTATAGTGAGGCCGAAGCCCAGAAGAGACATGTGTGTGCTGAAGTCCAGCTGGAAAGCTGTGGGACAGAGGTGCCAAGCCACAATGAACTGACAATAGTGTGTTCATTCAATAAAAAAAATATATATATATATATGTATATATATATACCAAATAAACACAAACAGTGTATCGACTCATGGTCCGTTGCCACACATACATTAGAACAGGTCTCACTACAACCTTATAAACCTTCCTTTTCACTCTTGTTGCCATCCTTCTGTCACAAATCACCCCTGAATCTTATTTTCAGCCTGCCTGCACTCTCCTCTTTGCCTCTCTCGTGCAGCGTCTGTTGCTGACCTCGACTATTTAAACTCATCCACCTCCACTACCTCTGCTCTTTTCACCTTCACTGTTGCCCCTGTCTCCCTCTCATTCATACACACGTATTTAGTCTTACATTTACAATGACTAAGAAGGGCTATTCTATTCTTGCTTTTACTGTCTTTCATTCCTCTTCTCTCCAGTGCATATGCCCACCTCTCCAGGTGTTCTTCCACCTGCTAAAATCTGTAACAGGGCTATTTGAGTAGTTCTGAACAGAAGACCTACTGAAAGCTTAGAAAAAAATCCCTCTCAGCTTAATAGAATTTGTTTATTTTTTCCATGAGGTTTTAGCTCCTCTCTGCTTGTTGAATGCCTGCAGACTTGCCCTTGTCTGCAAGCCAAGATAATTCCTCTGACATTTCTAACTCTGCAGAAATTATACAGCATACTTTACAGCACCTATGTGCAGAAACTCTGTTTAAGTTGTAAAACTGTTTGAGTGCCCCTTAATTCCCTAATACATCTACACCAAATGTTTCTAGAAATAGATTTCCTATGCACAACTTAATTTAAGCACTCTTTCCACCCTCTAAATCCCACTGAAGTGTCAAGCGCGACATCCTTCCTCCGTCTCCAGCACTTTAAACATCTGGCAAAGATTTCAAATATTTAAACAAGCCAAGAAACATTCAATCAAACATTAACCAGGCACTTTGTACAATGACATCACCAACAGCGAAGCATAAATCAAAAGTCTCCTTTTAGTTTCATAAGAACTGACGCCTATGGCTTTTTTCACCAGTATTACTGCCACAAGTGTGCTGCAGCACTTTATTTGACATTTTGATGTGAGCCGCACACAACCGCAAACATATCAGTGGGACAGATGTTACAGCTGTTTATCCTACTGTGTGTTTATTAGGTGGCGTTTCTTTGTGGTGAAACAAATTTAAAGTGATCCCTTCCCTACTCCTTATCTATCTTTCATTATGAAGGTGTCCTCTCCCATTTTTATAAGTGTGTGTTGGTTCACGGGTTCACAGGCTGGCAGCTTCATAAAAACATCTACAGAAACAGTTTATACTGCGTTGTCTGCTTTCCACTTTTATTTTGCTCTTCACTTCTCTAATTGAATCAGGTATTTACACAGAGACAAACGTATATTTTTTCTCTCTGACGCTTTCCGAGTGGGACCACCCTGGAGACAGCTTTAAATAAATGTTTTTGAAATCACACTTGAATGAAAATGTCTTTTGTTTTTGTCCCACAGAGACAGGGCAGTCTTCCCGCCAGCTCTTTCAAATTTTTCCTCTTCCTTTTAGCCTGCCAGGCACTTACTCTTTTCTTGTTATTCCCAATCCAACTGTTATCCATCAGGGTACGTGCTCCTCTTCTGCTTTTCGACACCTTGGACGCTCACGCCTTGTCTTTGCGTTGCCTTTCCAAATCCCTGTTTCAGATGAAATATATTAGAAGATGTCATATTCGACGAGAGGCCGAGAAAGGAAAGAAGCTCAAACTAAAGAGGTGGAAAATGAGAGATATTATGAGACAAAACAGAAACTGTAAGGTGGAAGAAGAAGGGGAATGAGAAGAAAGAAAATGAGAGAAGTTATTTGATACATTTTTTTCATTCTTCATTACATTTTCTGTTATATGTGATATGAAAGAGATGAGGAGGAAGAGGAGGTCCGCCTGTTGAACTTTACTTTCCATCGTAGGACTCTCTCCGCCCCAGAGCTTCACATCCGACTCTCTGGGCCTATTCTTTCCTTACCTTTTAGCAAATTACCGAAAGAACAAAGGATGCATGAAATGAAGCGGAGATAAAAGTATGAAATTAAAAGCAACTGAGGAGCTCTTAATTTATATCATCGGACAACACAGACTTTTGCACAAGTCTACTGCATGAGGATTTGTTTTCCACACCTTTTCTCTTCTCCAGGTATGTTTAATCTATTTAGTTATCATTATTTGACTTTGGTTCTTTCTTGTTTTTTTTCTGGTTGTGGTTTTTGTACCTAAAGATCAGGAAGACAATAGTCTGCATTACTTTGCCTCAGCAGCACAGATTTAAGCTTCTTTGTGTACATTTGTCCTCCTGGAGATATCCACATCATTTTCACCCTACAGTACTTTCTCTCTGGTGCATACGTCTTACAGGTTTTTGTTTTCATTGGAAATTATACACAAAAGGGAGCTTTCATTCTTTTAAGAGTGCATAATGTCAAGTTTAAAATGGTTGAACTTAACTTGTGAGGGTTTAGCTCAAAGGAAGACCAGATAGATTTAGATATGATTTTGTGTGATCTAATCGTTACATTTAAAAGTGAATCTAAGAAGCAAATGCACGTCTGCATCTGTAAACTCTGCAGGTGCTGGGCGGCAATGATCAGCACAATGTTAAAAAACATTTGCAGGCTTCAGAGTCATTCACTGGTTTATCTTTTATATAATAATTTTATAAAATATTTTACCATAACCATAAGTTTCAAAAGAAGATAGCTGCTTGGAGACTTTTTTTCTTTTTTAAAATCCAGGCTGACAGCCATGTTTTATCTAACTGTCTTATGATGATGAAGAGTGGAAAGACCTCTCTCAGCAGCACATGTTATCCAATGGGAGCTCATCCGTCTCTGGTTTTTATAAGGAAAGACACTTTTGGCCAAAACGAGAGGATCTGCTGAGTAAAATATGGCATTATTTAAGACATTTATCTTTAATAAAATTACTTTTATTAAAGGATGACATTTTTAGTGTATGTTTTTCCTGATGTCAAATACTCAAGACTAAATAAGCATTTTTTTTGTGAGATTTAATTTGGGGCTTTTAGAAGTGCATTAACAGGGAAAGTTCAGAGCAGAAAAGAAAGTGTGAGGGAGAAGATGAATGATGGGCAGACTTAAATCCAGACTGCTTCAGAAAGGACTCGAGTTGCTTGTATGTGATGTGCAAGCTCTGCCAGGGGAGCTCCACAGAACTGCTGAAAGAAAAATAATCATTTTAGCCCCCATGATTCATCAGACGAAACAGGCTGAAACTAACTTTTAAGCCAACTTGGTTAAAGGTCCTGTAAGTGCTCTGGATGAACTCAGAACAACTACAGAGATTGTACGACAAGTTTATTTCCATAGAAAATGAGTGTGATAAGTTTCAAAGCTCTGGGAAAAGTTAGTACATTCATCTTGAGGTGAAACAGTTTTGGCCAACTAATGAATAGCTTGTTTGGCCAGTGCTTCTTAAGCAGAACATAACAAATTCACTAATGCCATAATGCCTTATTTATCACATTGTTTTATCTGTTCCCGCCTGGCTTTGAAATATCAACACTATTTTTGGCCAGTCTTTTTACTTATTTAAGCCCCTTGAAAGTGAACACAGTCCACCCGTTTTTTAAACAGGACGTGTCGCACTGATCAAATTTATTTGGTCAAGACAACTGTCCACATCATGTTCAACACAACGCATGTCAGTGGTGTGTTAAATAGCTGCGCACGCTGGCAGGGTTCATCTTAATGCTGTGCTCCGTCTTTGAAGTAGCACACACGGTCGTGTACTTAACTTTGTCGAGCGTGTCACATCCTTTTAGGGAGCAGATGAAGATGGATACAGTTGCCTCTACAATACAAGAGCACATTGTTTATAGGATTGGGATTTCTAAAGTTTCCCTGGCTGGATTGATTTCTGCTGATGTTGGCCATGTTTTCATCCCTAGAAGTCGCAGCGCTCTCCTTTAGTTTTTAGTGTGTGTATGAGTTTGGAGAACTAAGCTGTTTGAAACTATTTACAATACAGTATCCAAGGCTGAGTCCAGGATAAAAGGTTAAGGCATCCGTCTTTAAATTACTGCCGGGAGGCTGTAATGAAGAAGCCCTGATATTACTGAACAATCTGAGCACAAAAAAAACCCCCAAAAAAACAAGAGAACGAGCCTGGACATAATCCTAAAAAGCTTTTACCCTTTAGAAAAGAAAAGAATCTGATAGATTTATTTTCTTCACTACAAAGTAACAAATGATTAAAAATGCTTTAAGCTCTACAGCATTTTTTTAAGGTATGCATCAAGAAATAGCACTCACTGGACACTTTATCGGGATCACCTTGTTTGACCCCCTTTTATCGATTATAGAAATCAGTGACAATACCCAGCCCTATTCCACACCATTCCATTACCACCACTACCAACTTTGATACAAGGCAGGCACGATGGATCCATGCTTTTATGTTGTTTACACCAAATTCTTCCTATGTAGCATGCTTCTGACGGCCGATGACGTCACAGCGACGCGACGAAGGCTGTCCCAATTCCAAGGATGCTTCACATACGGCGACAAATGTGTCCTTCATGTCCTCGGATTTGAAGGATGGATCAGGTGTATCCTGCGTGGCCCAACCTATCCCAGAATTCATAGCGCGGCCCAGCCCATTCCAGTTTCCACCAATGGCGGCAGCTGCGGAGGCGGTACAAACGGCGGCGGAGGACAGCTACATTTGCAGATGCAAGTTTCTGGGTCACAAAATAAACTTCTAAGATCTTTCCAGACGCGAATGTAGCTGTGTAAACTCCAAATATCTGCTTGATTCATCAAGACATCACATATTTGCGAAAGTGCTCTGACGCTTTCGGAGATGGCTCACTAGAGCCGGCCAAACACCGGACTCCCGGTGCATCGCTTTCAGACCCCCCCGCGGTCTTTC
>VVHJ01020561.1:2422-15552 GCA_015107715.1 Tylochromis polylepis
AAAAATTAATATATATAAATATATATATATATATATATATATATATATATATATATATATATATATATATATATATATATATATATATATAGTCAACCAGTACTATTATAAGGTTGACCTATATAGACACAAAATATCCATTCACATACCAGAACAGTTGCTATAAACAGCCTGCTTAATTACCGCAGTGGGATTCTGCACACAGATTTTTTTGGGGGGTCTAATGAGTGCCCTCTGTGACCTATTAGAAAGAGGTTAAATTGCAAACATGCCTGGATGAACTAGACGCTGAGATGTACATAAATGTAGTAAGGTGGGTGGGAGTGGGTGGGGGTCTATTAGCTAAATTACACAGGAGGCTGATGGCTTGTAGTCTCCAATAATGAATGTCTAAAAGCACCACACACGGCTTCTTGTGTAAATACTGTGAGCTAGAAGTACAACATTGTTATTATGTGAACATCTACTGAGTAGGTGCTGCTTTTCTTGAGGGTTACGGGGGCCTAAATACAGGAGAGGAGTTAAGAATGGTAATGTTTAGGAGTTAGACATAAACTAAGAGCTCACTCAAGCCAATATATTCAGCCTCCTATTCACATGGCCGTCCTAATTGGGAGAGCATGACTGATGATACAGAGCACTGTGCCACACACATACACAGAGCAGGAAAAGTGCACAGCCAGTAAGACATGCAGAGAGTAGAGGGGTGCTGAACAAGCAAACACTGCAGGGAAGAAAGAAGGGATCATTTAGAGCTAGGACTGGAGGTGGGGGACCATTAGCTTGTTAGTGGTCAGCCACTCATATCACCGGCTTAATTTTGAACCTCAGCAAAAGTGCTCCATTGAGATAAGATTTACAATGTAGTGCGGCTCTCTTGCTCCAAACACAAAGTCATAAGCAAGAATATAAATGTCAATGAAAACATTCAGGTCATAAATGTGTGATTGTAACTGGTCAGGGGTTTTTTTTTTTACCTGCAAAACGTGGTATCATTCTGATGTTGGCACAAAGATTTTATTGTGATGCAACACATAATGGCAGGTTCTGCACAGTATAATAGAAGCAGTGTGTTTGTGGATGCCTATAGAGAAAAATTCAATGTTGTTTGGGTCCCGTGCTGATGAAAGCACAAGCACAGCAGAATGCTGACTGCTAGTTGACCTATCGGAAACCAGGGATAGGGAGGGTGTGGGTGGGCAAGGTTTATACACTGACAGCCAGTCATAGAGTCATGCAAAAGACCTTTTCCAGAAGTGCTGGGGTGTGTGAGAGTTCATATATAACACAATGGCAGAGGGTCATGCATTATTATTCTGAGCATTAAAGGTAAGAAGGGTGTGTATGTGTGTGTTGCAAGTGTGTGCAGCTGCAACCACAGGTCCACCATGAGTGCTCTCTGTAGGGGATTTCCTGGCTCTGCCACGCAAGGAGTCACACACTAATTTGCCTGATTGCCAACCTGAAGACTCACTCATTCATTGCAAAATTTAAAAGGAAAAAAAAAATACAAAAAAGGACGTGTGTGAGTGTGAGTCCATGCCATTAGGCTAAATTTGCCTGATGTTGCACACTATATTAAAATGTCCTACCTTACTTCGCTTGCTGAAAAGCCAAAAGTTTTTGCTCTTGTTCTTTCCCAGAAGGTCCATGGGGCCTTTAGGTGTGCCAAGGCTACTGTCCGAAGAGGCTCGATTGATCCCCTGACTGTAGTCCTCAAACTCCAAATCTCCCGGACGCTCAAAGCCCGACTTATTCTGCTCTATTACAATCATGGAATCCTGCATTAAATGCAATTATGGATAAGAGCCATTAAGAGCTGTCTTCAAGTAGATATAACACTAAAAAAAATTATCTGTACATTAATATCCGTTCATTTTTTTTTTTTTTTTTGGGAGACGCACTCACATTCTTCTCATTAACATTAGTTCCGGCTTTAGTAATGCCTTCCAGGCACTTGCCAATGATGGGCATCACATGCTTCTCTGTGTCTGAGAACAAGATGTAGCCTTGTGCCAACTTCTGTATTCGCCTCTCATCCAAATCCTGCAATTTCTAATGAATACAAATTAACAGTTATTTACACACAATGCTATTATTAGAGATAAAACAAAGCACAATAGATAGCACCTAAAAAAAATGTGTGTTTCAAAAACAGGTTTATACTAAAATATTGAAATCATACAAAACTTTATCTGAAACAAAATACAAAACAATAAGTAACTAAACAAGTTTACGCTATTTATGATTTTCAAATACCTTTAAAGCATAACTTTGACTTACTTTTTTTTTTTTTAATTTCTCATTGATCCATAATAACTAATACGTGTTACCAGTTGACTTTCTGCTTAAAAACTAAAATAATGGTTTTGGTAGGTTGTCGTTTTGCAATAGATAATTCACTTACATTGAAAATGAGAGGCATCTCAGTAAAATAGAATTGGTTCTGCTCTTTGTTGTATTTCTGAAGCTGAGCAGCATAATCGTTCTTACACTCGTCTGCTACGTGTGCTCTCATGTGAGCTTGCTGTTTGGCCTAAAATCATGCACAAATAAAAACAGGTTAACAAAGCACATTTAGTATTACTTTGGACGATGTCAAATAGGATATGGATATTCAATATGTTTCCTGTTTACTTTTTCAACATCAGCTTTTGTGGCATTGATGTCTTGATCCGTCTTTTCTGCATACTGTGCTGCACGCTCCGCTTCTCTCCACTCTCTCTCAAAGCGCTTCTTACTCTGGTGTGGATGGAGGAAAGAAATAGAGAAAGAAAAGGAGAAATATTACATTACATTCAGTTCATTTAGCAAAGAATGAACTATTAAGGGGTTACACAATTTTAAGCAATATATTTTTTTTTATTTTGTCGGAAAGGAAGGAAGGATATGGCAGGTTTGAGGGAAAACAGGTCTTGAAATTGGTACTGCAGTTGTAGTGCGAGGCGGTATTACCAAAAATTTGTAATACTTAAAGATTCTGGCACTTTGACCTACACTTCAACACATTACTTCAATTTTATTACTATTTTTGTATTACATAAGTGGGCCTTTATATTGGTTTACAGCTACAAGTATAATGCACTTAATAAGGTACACACATTTAACTGCTCTTTAAGACAAATATCAGTTGGTCACATGGCAGCAACTGAGTGCATTTAGGCATGTAGGCATGATCGTGATGACCTGGTGAAGGTCAAACCAGAATGGGGAAGAGAGGTGATTTAAGTGACTTTGAACGTGGCGTGGCTGTTGGTGCCAAACAGACTGGTTTGAGTATTTCAGAAAACGCTGATCTACTGGGATTTTCCCCTCACACAAGCGCCTCTAGGGTTTACAAAGAACGATCCAAAAAAAAGAGAATAATAGCCAGTGAGCGGCAGTTCCCTGGGCCAAAATGCCTTGTTGATGCCAGAGGTCAGAGAAGAATGGCCAGACTGCTTCGGGTTGATAGGCAGGCAAGTAACTGAAATGATCACCAAAGCGCAGAGAAAAGCTTCCTGGAATGCACGGCACGTCAAACCTTGGAGCTGATGGGCTACAGAAATAGAAAACCACACCGCCTATCACTCTTCTCAGCTACAAACAGGAAACTGAGGCTGCTATTCAGTACCCTTAGTACCAACTGAGTACCATTAGCGCTATGGTACCATTCAAACACCACAGCCTACCTGAGTATTGTAACTGTCCACAGTGTACACATGTTCTGATGGCTGCTTCCAGTAGGATGACACACCACAAAGCTCAAATTATCACAGTCACCAGGATGTCAGTCCAATGGAGCATTTTAGGATGTGGTGAAATGGGAGATTTTTATTATGATTGTGCAGCTGACAAATCAACTATGTGATGCTATCATGTCAACAAGGACCAAAATTTCTTAAGAATGTTTCCAGCTCCTTGTTTAATCTATTCCCAAAAGACTTCTGAGGGGAAAAATGAATCCAAACTGGTACTAGAAAAGTGGAACTTATAAAGTGGTCAGTGAGTGTATCAAGGAAAAGAAATAAAACATTTAAAAAAAAACACACACACACAAAAAAAAAACAATAAATCATCTGCAATCAAGATCTGTTTGGTACAGGAAGTCCTCAACAGGCTGCTTAGTAACCTTTTGCAAGATGCCATCGTTTTGTTTTTCGTTTTTTGTTTTTTAAATTTGCTCTTAAAGTAAACAAATGGTTTATTAGGATTTAAAACTTGTATGTCTACATACTGGAGTAAAAGGCATTTCCACTAACTGGCTGGTGTCCCAACAACTACAGGTAGTTGTAGCCACTTTGTGTGTGCTAGGCCTCACATCCATTAATTCAAGTCACTGAACTGAACCTCGCTGCCATGTATGTGCTACTGGTAGTTTTGGGGCATTGAGTGTTGGTTTACATGGGTTCCCTCTCAATGCCAGCACAGCTTGTCCAGTGACCAATATCATAATAATACACAGTTCCTTGAAATGCCACAGCAGCGGTTTTGACTATTCACCTTTATAGCGATACTTGTTTGAATTAAATATGTTTTAATTCATGATATTATTGCTGGCATACCAGTTTGTCCAGTATACTGCCCAGCAGTAGGAATTCAAAGGGAGGCTTGCTTTCCACTCCGTTCATCTGATTTTACTATAGACAAATGTGGTCACCTGACTGAGCACACAGAATGTCCAACCATTCACTTTATCTTTCATTTTGCACTCAAATCAAACACTCCAGTTTTGGTTACAGAGAAATCTTTTTTTTTTGTTTTGTTTTTTTTTTTTATATAAATTGGTGGTACTTTAAACGTTAACATCCATTGCAGAAATTACTTGTGTATTGTGTTCATCAATCTTTAAATTCTAAGAGTACACTTACACTGTCAAGCTGCTTGTAGGTGCTCTCCAAACTCTGCTGGGCCTTCTTGGCATCCATCAGATACTGCAGACAGCCATAAAAATAGAGTGAGAGGAGGGTCGGATGACAAAAAGAGAGACAGCCATGTGCAGGGGCAGACAGAATAAACAATGACTGCCTAAAGCCACACAGCACAACAGACAAGCAAACAAATACCAGTGTGTCTGTTTGAGACATAACGTCTTCAGTAGGAGCCTGTACATGGTTGCTCTGTTCTAACAGGAAAAAGCCAAAGCATTCCTCACAGAGAAAAGGCACACCACCACTCAGACCATGCCTCCCTCAGGAGACTCTAAGTAAGGCTTCTTTCCTGCCACAGCAGTGAGATTTCTGCATTTCCACTCCTCCTTATCACTGTGTGTTGTATATTCTAACGAAAAACCCCATTTGGAAAGTTGTCAGAATGTTGTTGACTATGGTACAGTAGGCGCACACACACACACACACACACACAGTGCAATACTGTATGCACAGTTTTAGGTGTTTTCATTTACGTCATTCACATAACGAGGCTTCCAGTGAACAACAAAACTATTAAAACAGCATGGAAGTGAAACAAAAGTGGCCTAGAACAACATCACAGTTAACCATCTACAGGTACAGAGTATGAATGGGACTGTGGGAAACAATGCACAATGAAAACATCACAGTTTCTTTGTTGCCACAGATTAGACCTTTAAACACTAACCCTCATCCATTTCATATTGAGCTCACCGTCTTTCGTTCCTGCTTAAGCTCTTGCAGGTACTTTGTAAGATCGATGCAAATATTCATCATCAAGTTCTCAGCAATTAGCTCTCTCTGCCCCGCATAATCGTTCATCTCAGTCAGGATGTCCAGAAAAGACTGGTAGCTGGATAACCTATCATTTAAAGAGGTGGAGAAAGGAAAGGGTGGAGAAAGAAGGACACTGTGATGAGGCAGCTGATAAGATGATAAATAGACATGTTGAAAGAGAAGTTTGCAGTGGGCCATGGCATGATAAGAAGTTTATGGCTTCCTTATTTCTGCTTCCTTCTAAAGGCATTTAAATTGCAACGAAAAGGATAACAACACTAACACTGACTAACTGCATGGATAACACGAGGAAATGAAGGGAAAACCTCTAGTTTCAGATCGCGAATGAACTTAGAGGCTACACCAGTCCAGTATTAGATAAATAAGGATTATTTTAAAACTATAGAAAATGCAAAGTTATCCTAGTAGATTCCACAAATAAAAATTGAAATATATAGATTTTATATAAATGTAAAATAAGGGAGCTCTTCTATACAAAAATAGCCTGCAACATAACCAACAACAGCTCACCTGCATTCGGGCTCATCTTTGCTGCTTCGTTTTTGGTTATACTTCTTTGAAAGGTTCCTGTGAACAGTGACAGATCATCAAGCAACTGACAGGCAGGTTATTTAACACAATCTGAAATGGGGAAAGGGCTGAAACGCCAGATGGCAATAGAAGACAGCTCGCTGACTTAAAATGTTCTTATGTAACCATTTGATTCGTTTCCACACCATAGGATCAAAAACAGCAGTCCACTATGAACATATTTAAATAGCTGCTCTTCCTCCTTTCACTCTCCATCCGACCACTTCCTGTCTATCATGCGCCAGTCTGCTCCCACTTCCTCTCCTCTCCAGCAAAGCTCAGCACTACAACAGAGGGGGGGCCTGCAAACTGGGAAACAACTGGGAGAGGAAGGACTATGTAAGAAAGGCCAGAAGAGAGACAGCGAGAGAGAGAGGGAGACAGACAGAGAGAGGGGAAGATACAGGGACAACAAGCTACAGCTGGAGAATCGAGCTAGTGTTTCACAGACAAGTTAGAGTCTGTCCCACAGTGGTCATAAGACCAACAAACATTTCACAAACAGCCTTTTAACAGGCACCCATGCAAACACAAAAACACACATATGCTGCAAGCCGCTTTGAGCAACACAATTGTACACAAGTCTTTGTGGCAGTGGGCAACAACAACACGAAAAACATAGAGGAAGAAGAAAAAAAAAAAAGAAAAACAAAAACAAAAACAAAAACAGGCCTACCTCAGTTGTTTGGCATAGTTTTGCTCAATCTCTGTCCTCTCCTTCACAAATTTTACATACTTCTCTACCAGCTCCAGGCCAGACAGTGTGTGCTTCTCAATGATGTCATATTGGTCCTGGTGGAAGGAGCACGACACAAATAAGGAAGAGAAAAGACAAAACACAGTCAGATACAGAACGTGTTAAATTCTAGGTAATGACTGGGATGTTGCACTGGTCGACTTTGAGGTCACCAAATTGTATCTTAAACAGGGGGGGAAATAACACTAAAACACATCAATGTTTGCTCCTGCATGCTAGGTTCTAAGAATGCTCGCCACATGTGCACAAGATATTGGCGACCGTTTCTGAACTTCCGCTAAGCTTTAAATCATGGGGGACCCATGTTTTTCTTACGAGGGGGAGAGAACTGTCAGAAGGACGCAGGGGTCATGCTTCTCAGGGATTAAAGAGGGAGGTGCTTTTCTCTTCCTTATGTGGTCAGAATGTGTGGAGTGAATAGCAACGTGACGCCCGATTCCCTAGAAAAAAATATTTTCATGCCAGTTCCATTTACAGCCGAATTTGCTGACTTCTCCTCATTATTATTCAGTATGACGGAGGCATATGTGGTTTCTGTTCCTCTTTCACTGCTCTCTTTATGACACCTTCAAGCTCTGACAAGCCTACTAAGAGTGAGAAACAATGCTGAAGACTTGAAGCAGGGGCATGTTGAAAGGGGATTCCTGACGTGTTGAGCCACGTTATTCTACACCCTTCCTGTCGTTCAGGTAAAACAAAAGAGTCAAAGCTCAGACAGCATTTAACCTAACTACAGTACACAGTTCAAAGTTAAGAGAAAGGCCTGCATTCCAGCACTACTTTAATGCCTAGCCAGTAGGCACTCTTGGGGTTTTAATTAAGGATCAATAATTGTGTAACTGTGGTAGAGAAAAGGAGTGAAGTAAGCAGGTTTTAGTGTATTACTGGAAATGTTTCCGACTTAAAGGTAAGCGGTGACAATTTATGCATGATTTACAATTAAACATTACTGACATGGAGTAGAGGGCAGTAATAATAATAATAATAATAATAATAATAATAATTCTTTTACTATATGAATACATTTGGATTTGCAGCATATTATGATTTGCCACACAGCTAGTTTTTGGATAACAGTAAACTAGCCGCACATGACTCCTGGATCACAAAGTTGGTGCACGTGACAATTTCTCCTAAATTACTCGTACAAGCCACTTAAAAACAAAACCCCCTAAATGAGTGATTCCTCCATCAGGCCCAGGGAATTCAGGGTTAGATTCATAACTGGAGAGGCTTCAACGTGCAAACCAAATACCAGGAATACACCAATTACGAAATTTAACTCATGTTTAAAATAGCATTTTTTTAAAATAGTTTTTGCTGACATTTCTTCCTCATCTTGTGAACTGAAGAAAAATAAACCTCATTACACCATCTCTGAACATTTAGCTAGCACCAACTTTTTATGACACAAGAGATAAAAGTCCGCCACTGCCATTGAAAAAAAAAAAAAATGTCATGACCAAGACCATTATTTGGTCAAAATATTAGTGCACCCCTATCAAAATCTATTTACACATAAAGTAACCAAGAAGGTAGCAGCAACAGGAACAATAATACAACTGAAAGCCAATTCATTCAGTCAGAAAATTGTAGGAATAACTACACGTGTCAGAATTAAAAAGCACAGTAAGTTATGAGCTTACAATACCTGTTAGCACCCATTCAGCTTAGGCCTGAGGCATGACCTAATGCTGTTTTCAAACTTTTAAGCTTTATTTATTCTTCTGCAGGAAGCATCCTAACTTACGATGTAACCGGAAACCCCTCTTAACCACAACATTCAAGCCACCGCAGGCTGCCTCCACCCGACATGCAATTACATTTCTCAAGAGGTGCAAATCAGGTTACGTAGAAGCTTACGGCATAGGGTTAAAAGGGGTTTCCAGTTACGATGTAGACTTCCCACTGAAGCATAAATCAGCAATAGGAGTACCCAAGACAGATTATCAGAGGCTTTAAAATAGTGGCCAAGACTGGACAACAGCTGGTTAGTCAAAATGCGCTATAATGCAGTGCCTTTGACTTGTAAACAGATTATTTCCAACATATTACAGTTACAAACTGATCACTCTGATGGGGTTTTTTATATAGTTAGTTGCACCACTAAGACAGATGTACTCAACATATTATGGAGACATGGAAAGTTGTAGTCTGCCTCTGTAGTCTGGAACAGGTCATTTGAATAGATAAGCCCTTTATTTGCATATTCAGTTTGTGGACTGCTGATCAGCCTGTGGCACACTGTGCAAAAAGCTTACTACTTACTGTGGAGATTTAAGGGGAGGTTAGAAACTACAAGGTAAGCTGTGCTAGGTGTAACCTCTTTGTGTGGGTTTGTCCTCAGTCCAGTATTTAGTCTCCAATTTCAAAATACTACACTTGAAGTACTACTGCCAATACTGAGTACCATTCTAACATCCAGACACTTCCATTGACAATACAACTGCAGATACTTATTAATGTTGGAAAATATTATCAATCCAGGAAATGTCAGCATTTCTATATCAAGATAAAGCAATGCAGAGCTAAAGGTTTAAAGGTTTGACAATCCTTTAATGGTTATTTAATAGTTTAGGTATGCCTGGTATATTTTAATAAGGTCAATGGATATTTATCTGGTAAAGCTTTATGCTCTCAGTTATATTGTCTGGATGCTGGATGTCCAAGTGTGGTGCTAAAAAGAATTATGATTAAGCCCTTTTTTTGGTCAACATTTTTCACATCGATGAAGAAAACACTTTTAGTGAACTGCCTGTTTCATAGATGCAACAGGAAAATGGCACTTTTAAACTTTTCATTAGATTGACGCTCATATCAGAAGCCTGTTTCAATAAAAAAATGATGTTTGGCTTATTTGTTATCAATTGGAGTACACTAGTATTACAAGAAAGTCATCATATACACTAAAAAATACAAAAAAAATACACTAAAAGAAGTGTCTACATCAGTTTTAAGCAGTTGTGTATAAATGACATGATTGAAGGAGAGTTTGTTTTCTTTCATACTAAAAAGAAAAAAAAAAGGATGTGACAAATCTCAGTTTGAACCCCATCAGACACACTCTAAAACACAACGTTAGGAATAATTTTAAATGTAGGATTAAAAAGTTTCCAGGTAAATATTCAGTTTCTATAATTTGCAAAAAACTACATTCTGTTTTTTTTTCTTTAACATTTTACACCACTCCACTTTTTCTGGAAATGAGAGCTCATCTAAAGACCATCTTCTTCAAGCTTTCCACCTGAGGAAAGTGAATTAGAAAACATTTTAAAACTTTGATGGGTGTTGCTACCATAAGTTAATTGTTGACAAAAACCCTAATGTTTCAGCCTTTGCTCTGTGGTCTTTGTACTATTAACAAAAAAATAAAAATATTTAAATTGTGTCCTCCTTTTATTCAACATTCTACACAACGACCCAACTCCTCTGTGATGGACTGGTAACCTATCCAGTGTATATCCCATCTACTGCCTTAGGCTCCATAGGATCCAGCACCCCCTCAAACCTTGAATTGGCAAGTGGCTAAGAAGATGGATGGACAGGGACTATGCCAGATTTCTTGTAAACTATTTCGTAAAATGTTGAAAAAGTCACAGTTGGTTATCTATAAACTCATGATAACAAGTTTAATCTGAACAAGAATGCCCCACTTAAAAAAAGCAAAACCATTAAAACTATCTTAAAATAAATCAAAACAGCTTGAAAAGATATAATCAATGTCTTGTCAAACGCCATTCAAAGCCACAGTCAAAGTTATGTATACAAGTCCCCACAGAGTTTGACTGAACTGATTTTCATAAGACCCAAACAACTTTAAAATGAGCATGCTTTCGTTTTAAAAGCAAATGTTACATTAGTAGCTTGCAGGACTGCTTTTTATTTGCTCTTTTAACTTGCCTTTACCTATAGTTAAAACTTTTTCTTTTAACATGCAGTAATCCCTCCTTTCCTCATGAACACTTTGAGCCATGACTAGCATCTTTATCCTCCTCTTATTTCATCATTTTGAAGGATAGTCTAAATATTCTAGTTCTGCCCTGGTAATTATACAACTTCCAAATATAGAGACCCATAACCTATTTTGTACTGCACAGATTTATGCATGCGGGGTGCGATAAAAGTATGACAGTTTACTTTGCGCTTCAAATCTCAGGTCTCATCTAAACCAAGAAGA
The DNA here is from genome assembly GCA_015107715.1 of Tylochromis polylepis. Classification (NCBI taxonomy): domain Eukaryota; kingdom Metazoa; phylum Chordata; class Actinopteri; order Cichliformes; family Cichlidae; genus Tylochromis; species Tylochromis polylepis. The sequence continues at coordinate 13,614 of VVHJ01020561.1, forward strand.
AATCCAAAATGTATTATCATCAAATAATACCAGAAGAGAACTGGCATCAAGCGAAAACCACACAATTTCTAAAGGAGGCACCCTGAAAGTCACCAACCTACAATGCTTGGATGGATATTTCAGCCCTGAGTCACCCTGTCATCTTCAAAATGAGGGGCCAGGCCTGGCCAGACCAGCCTTACTGCAGTTCTGAGGAGTGCCCTGGTAACACTCACTATCACAGTTAATGCCTAGACAATGATCTTGTACTCTGTAAACTAGTGCCTTAAAATAGCCATTGGATTAACGACAATCAGGGGACAGATGTCACAGAGTTGATTTGGCCCAAGGGAGGGCCCTCCAGCCAAACATTAAAAGAGCCAATTATGCCTGCAGGGCTTTGTCTAACCAGGCAGGTGAGGACACTTTTTTTTTTTTTTAATGAAATCTATATTGACTGAAAGCAAAAGAGTTTGCTTTTCTGTGAGGGATTTCCTCTAAAACTAGTGAAACAACTACATGTTCTAAAACAGGAAAACCTTACAAAGAGACAAAGCCTCTGATTAATTCTGGGGTACCACGTTTCTCTGAGTCAATCAAAGTAGGGCAAAACTAATTAGGCTGTGTTGCACCAGCACATAGGATGGAAAAGGGACAGGGGAAGAGGCCTAGGGGGAGACTGTAATGAGGTCACAACCTCGCTATCCTCATCTTTGCAGTGCTCCATTTTACATATTCAGGTTTGTTGAAAATGTGCATGAGCAACAACAGGCTTTGTTTGGATTCTGGATAATGTCATTGCCTTTACAGCTGCATCCAGGAAGTGGCATATAGCTGGCTACCTGACAGTCTGTAAAACATAATTCATACAAATTCAGTAATTTACCAAATCATCCCAGCACATGGGAATAAAAATATCTTTCAATCTGCACTCTTTGTTGAATAAAAAAAGAATCACGGCACTGAGGTGGACGCATTAAGGGACTTACTCATGAAACTTGTTCACAAGGCAAATCATAGCATCTGATTTCATCTCTATGGAAGCAAGGTGTGCCAGACTGTACACACTGAACCATCCCACAGGGCACAACCCACCTCTGCACTGTTTAAAGGCCTTTCTAGATGTGAAATAGTGTTTTTAGGCTGATATCAGCGCTCAGACACAACTGTTAAGAGTCATCTGGGTCATAAATAGTAACTAAATCTAATTAATTAATTAACTTATATTTGGACTTAAGGTAAGAAAAGGACAACATGATAAAACAAAAGGTCTATAAAAAAAAAAACTAAAACATGCAAAACCTGGAGCCTTCATTTTCCAAAAGTGCTTGTATGATGTTGTATGTTAACTCATTCCTTGTTTTACGCACTAAAAGTTGAAGAAATGGCTGGGAACATGGAAGTGTAATCATGAATGCACAGTTTCTGGACACATTCATGCCTCGTCGCCGGAGGTCCTGTAGCGTTTTTCACTTTCTCATCCCGCACAGTTTAAGAAACTGCACTGCCCCCCTGACACCCAGACAACATATTAAAATATCAAAGCAGAAGCGAGGCAGATGATAGACTCACCCAAAGCTCTGTGCCCCAATCCATGTTCAGCTTGTTGGCCAAGCTGTCTGACTACCCCGAATACAAAGAACTTCTCCAAAGTTATCCCAACAGCTCGGAGGACGGCCCTGGCAAGTATAATCCCAACTGATAGATCAGTCGTAAACGCTATCTTCTCCGGCTTTTTCTCTCTTCAGCACACACAATACATCAACATCATGATCGAACAGTTAATTAGGGGTGCCAGTCGTTAGTCTGATTCTTCAAAATATTTTACATAGCGAGGGAAACAGGGACAAACTAGCTTTCGTATCCGCGTCACTCCCAAATCCTAAGCCTTAAAGAGACAGTACTCTGAACCACACACGATACCAGCCAGGAGACTGTGCTGCATCCTGACAGCCTGAAC
>VVHJ01020568.1:5096-17749 GCA_015107715.1 Tylochromis polylepis
GGGGGGGGGGGGGTCAACAAATGTCAGAATAATTCTCCAAAATTCAGGAAAACAAACAAAAAAACAAAAAAAAAAGCTCTTTGGCTGCATCGAGGTCTAAGTATTTATAAATGCTCTGTTTTACGTAGGAGCAAATGCCCTGCTCTTCATCCCAGGAGAAACGCAGCAGACGCTGTGGGGTGATGCAACTTTCAGTCCCATCAGTTCAAAGCTCCTTCATAAACCTTCTGATCTGTGAGCTGAACCATGAGTAAGCATGAAGTTCCTCTCAAGTTGTGATTTATTTAATGATTTGAAAAGGCCGAGTGGGGAAAAAAAGTTTCTCATTTTTAATGCTTCTCTTGTGTGTGTGTGTGTGTGTGTGTGTGTGTGTGTGTGAGAGTTCTGCTTTTGGTCCGAACACGTGACATTTTGTTTACATTTGCAGCGCTCGTTGCCTCCGTGCACATCCTCTGCACTTGAACAAACCTCGTGCCGCCTCTGGTGTGTTATTGAACGAGAGGCAGTGGGAGGCTGCGGCGTTGCCACAGGGAAGGCCGTGCTCCACTCTTGTCAGAGTGGCTTATGCAACAGCCATTACCACAGAGAGCAAAGGAAGTGTTTCAGGTTGATGCTTGAAAGGCTATCTGGGTTCTGTTTGCCGTGTAGGAGGATGATGAAGATGACAGCCGGTTGCGTTCACTTCGAGACGTTTCTGACGAGTGTGATTTGTTGGACAGGACTTGTTTGGTTGTTACATGAATTTGTTCCATTTTATATAAAACAGTGATTTTCTTTTATTTGTTAAAAATGAGTGCGGTTGGACATTCTTGTGTTTTCCTTTCATGTTAGGTAACTGACTGGATGTTTTTGTGATGCTTAAACCAAACAGAGATTTTCTTTTTTTTCTGGACTTTGTTTGTCCCCAGCAGCTCTTCCACGCTTGTCTTGTATGGCAGCATGAGCACTTACTAAAGCTGAAACCATTTGCTAAATGATTCTGCTCAGCCCACAAACTTTTCTTTGTCCTCCTTGTTTTCACACGTCTTCAGTTTCACTTCAGACATCACATGCTTTCATTAAGAATACCTGTCTGGGAAAAGCTGACGTTAGCAGAATTCCCGTCTCTTTCATTCAGAGACCGTCCGACTGCACAGAGGCGGTAAACTGTGTGACACTGAGAAAGTAACCTGTGGACTCGTGCTAATGGTTTCTGTTTCTCCTTCTCCCTTCAGACATACATTGGCAGTGTGGTGATCTCCATGAACCCTTACAGGTCCCTGCCCATCTACACGCCAGAGAAAGTAGAGGAGTATCGCAACAGGAACTTCTACGAATTAAGTCCACACATGTGAGTCGAGCTCTAAGGTCCTCTTCACACCCGGCGAATGTATAAATGGATATTAAACACTGAAGAGTTTGAGAGTCAGGTTAGATTTTCAAAAAGGACCAGTGAGGAGACATTTCAGTGTTTTGAGGCGTTGTTAGCCTTGATGTGGTGAGAAGAAACTGTCACCTGTCTCTTGAAGATGGTGTATTGAGAAGATCTCCACAGTTTGGACCCAGTGACTCATGCAGTGGGACGGAGGGAGGAGGTGGGGGGTGCTGAGATCAGAGGGACCCTAACTAGTGTATGGAGAGTCAGCCTGGCGCTCGTGTTGGCCATTCAGTACCGTGGCATGCCATCTGTCCGCTGGCAACATTAAGTCAGCGCTGCTGCGAGCGTGCCAAGGCAAAACAAAGCTCGGCACTCGTCAATTAGCCCGCTGTGTCTCTGGGCTGCGGCACAACCCCTCAGAGACGCCGACTGGAAGAGCGAGAGTGCTCTAGTCCCAGAACAGACATGCTCCCTGCAGACAAAAGCAAACTCTTTGGCTTTACTTTACAGCCAGAGCTGACATGACACAGTTTCAAGCTGTTTTCCCCCCTTCTGTTTGCTGGTCAGTGCCTGTCACGCCTCTCTCCTCTCACCACACAGAAAGAGGCTCAACAAATCCTGCTGTCGACTTTTGTCTTTAACATTTTCTTTATTGAACCCCACTGTGAGTGCCCTCGAACCCTTTTATGATAATCTTTCCCCTGTATCCTTTGATAGTTCATTTTGTTGTCATTATTTTGAACGATGTTAAAGATGGAAATGATAATCCGACCAGAAGTCTCACAGGCAAACTGTGAAAGGAGCCAGAAATACAAATGCCCTTAAAGATGATCAGAGGATGGAAATATCAGAGCGTTGGACACAAAAACACTGCTTTTTGGCAGCAGACGAGAATTTTTCAAAAATGATCTCTTAACTGCATTTCCACTGGATCATTTAAGTAGTCACACAGGGCTAAACAGCAGACCGTTTGCCCTGCTGATATGAACTGAAAGGGTTTATTGATTTTAAAAAGACAGCCGTGTATGCATGAGCAAAATAGGCTTGCGTGGTTTCAGCTCATCTACCTTAAACTTTGAAAACTGGGGCAACGTCTGTGACTCCGGACGCGTCAAAGGGATCACGGTAAATTAAAAAAACTCGACATATTCAGCAGGCAGACCCCCAGAAAGAGGTTCTGCTACATGCTTTTCTTGTCAAGCATCAAAGTGTTAATACAAAGAATAATACAACGCATGCACTAATTGCTCACTAGTGTCTGCGTAAAGATCATACCCTCTTTAATGGGACAGACTCTTTAAGAAGAGCTCAAAAGCCAGTCAAAGGCAGATTGTGTCAACATGCTTCATAAATTGATGTTAATCCTCGAGTCGCACCATCTGGACTCGGCTTTGCAGCACAGCATTGATCTTCCTCCTGTAATATTAAACCCTCAGTGTGGTCACATGCATCAGCCCGGGCGACCAGTACTTGACAGAAATTTTAAAAAATGTATGCAAATTTACTAAAACCCCAGGAGGTCAGTTTAATCTTTGAGTCATGTGACGTGTGTGGCTTCATTCACTTCTTTTAACTCTTCCGTTTTGTGGCCGAACGCTTCCCATGCTGACGTGCAGTTCTCGACAACAGCAGCACTGTTTTTCTCCTTGCATGCAGAAAAGATGAAAAATGGGGAAAGGCTCGATGCAGCTGGATAGCTGTGGTTTCGAAATTCATTTGAATGTTGTTATTTGACTAGATTTGACTTGACTGGTATTCAAAGCAGAGCAGTGTTTCACAAACACAAAGGAAATCATCTTCAGTCACGGGAGTCGCCTTTTGTTTTTTAAAATGTTGACCACACACTCGGTACGCCGTGTCCACTCGAGTCCGCTTTTGTATTTATTGTATTTATTGTTTTTAAGCGTCGCTCGGGACTCTGCTGGGATGTAGCTGTGCAGTCGAGGCCAGAGCGGAGAAGGAAGAATAGGTGTAATAAAGTGTACGAATACTTAGCATTACCAGAGAGGCAGAAGGCCAAGCCAGTATGAGCGTGCATCATGATTTGCTTTGTAGCTTTGTTTAGTTTGTCCTTCTTGAATGTAAATGGGAACAGCTAAGAACGCAGAGTATTTATGGACTCTGGAGAACCGAGTGTCCCGTTAATATTTTTAGATTAAAGATGACTCTTGGTTCTCTGCAGCGTTTCCAATTTTAAAACGGAGGTTCCTGTTTTTCGTAACTTATTTTGCCTCTGCAGGAATATTACCACACTGACCGGTCAGTTCTGTGTCGAGCTTTTAATTAAGCTAACTACAGGGGGCTGTATAATCTTCCTCTTCCCATCGCTGATCCTCATTAGACACTTGATACGGTATAAAGTCAGAAGCTCAGAACAGGTTGCAGCAGACAAGGTGGCAGTTGTTTGGAGACCTAAAGATCCAGAAGCACGAAGCCCCATTAAACTGTTTTGTAGAAACTTTTACAGCTTCTTTTGATTCAAATGGTGGAAAATGGACGGCATCATCATTACTGGAGCAGAAGTTTTATGATGCAGTTTAATCACATTTAAAAATGAGTGTTTTCTGAAAGTCCTGTGAATGAATAACAGTGGCGTTCAGTCGTGGTCACTTCTGGCTCCTCGATGGCTGATGCTGAAGATCAGGCGACGGTCAGAGGGGCTGTGTCGATCTTGTGTACAGCGTGAGTCGGCTCATGCTCTTTCTGACGCAGTAGTCGTTGCTCTTACCCTCACAGCACACGGTAATCCGTATAAATGATCATTCTCTGGATGCTGCGTTCGCCGGTGCGTGGTGTGCTCGGGTGAGGCGAGAGGTGTGCGACTTCAGACGATTCAGGACACAACAATTATGGATTGATTTTGTAAGACTCGTTACTTTTGGTTAGTGCCGTTGTGTTATTGTTGCCTCACTCTGTGTTTATGAGTGCAGGTGGAAACGTATTTCACACCTGCTCCTTTGGTCCCCAGACAAATTGTGATGTGTGTACATCAGCTGGAGGGAGAACTGCAGCTGGTCCCTTATCTGTAATGTTGTAAGTAGGCTAATTGACTGTTGAGCTCCCATCTTAATTATAATTATTACGAATAAACAGTGGCTGATGCCGGGCCAGAGAGCCGTGCAGTACATATTGATCAGTTTAGGAAAACCTGCACAGCAGTTATCGAGCAACTTTTAATTTAGCCAGCAGCGCAGTCCGATTCACGGCCTGCATATTGCTCTGGAAGATTTTACAATATCCAGAGATGGTTTTGAATATATATGCCTGTAAATTCTACCCAGAATGGCTCATAACACCTTTTAATAGTGAAAAAGTTTAGGGGACTGTAAATCTTTCTTGCTTTTTCCATTTTTTTTTTTCTGTCTCTGTTCATAAAAACGCCTGAATGCAAACCCAGATGGAGAGTTCGTTCGTAGCTCCATAGAGCTGCGCAGCCACACCCATCTACATTAATCTGTCCACTCTTCTGTCTGCTGTCCAATTTAGTAAAATGCTCCCTGCCCAGATGAGGCACCTAATGATTAACTGGCAGGTGTTTTCCTCCTTTCAAAACACAGGCAGCCCATTAGAGATGAACTAATCAGCGGCCTTTCTTCATGCGCAGCAGCATGCAGATGGCCTGGAGTCCTTTATTGTATGCCCCTTGCCACTAAGCCAGTCACAGATTGAGGCGCGTGTGTGTGTGTGCGTGTGCCCACATATGCACATTTTTGCTACCTTTTTGGAAACTCTGAACAAACTCTGTCCTTGTCGTGCCCAGAAGTCCGCGTGTGGGCACCGAGGGCCGGGCGTAATGAGGTGAAACCTCGTGGATCGGCTTAGTCTAGTCACAGTTTTGTTTAAACTTGGAGTAAATTTCCAGGAGACATTAAAGTCGGTGTAATGTACTCTGAAGCCACGATTACTGTGTGATAACTGTGTGCCGAGTCAAGAGAAGGATCATATTTTCACGAACGGCTGATGGAGCAAAGAAGCACCGTGCAACGCTTCCAGCCGTCACGTCTGTGCCGGCCTTTCTGCAAAATCTGCTTTGATAGACGTTTGACATCAGTAATAAGGTCATTGTCTCAGCACGAGTCGCTAAAAAGTTAATAAAAATAATAAAGGGGTCTTTGTAGCTCCTCTTCACAGCACAATAGAATTGCAGTTCAAGCAGAGTTGTTTCAGCATTTACTCAGTTTGGTAAAGATTCGATCTTTGCTGTTGTGGTATTTATTTTTGTCATTGGTCCAGTCATCGTAAACATAGAGTGAAGGAACTGCAGCATATCTGTTAGAAGCACTGGTTACATAAAATCATTCTGTTATTACGGTTTTAATGGAAAGGCTTGTGCTCTCGACGTCAAAGGTTGGATATCGTGTGTAAACTAGCTGTACTTGTTGCCTGCCTGATAACGTCATATATCAGTCTAATGTTTAATTACACTACGTATAACAAGTGAACCCTTCTCCATGAGTTTAGGTGTTATGAACTGTTTCAACCTCCTCACAGATTTCAGCTTTCGCTTCCATTTTCTTCCACTCTGGTCCTAGGTTGTTGTAGCAGAAATGTCCAGTTTCTTATTGATATTTGATTTATTCTGAGTAGGCTAAGGTTGGGGAAAAAAGTTTACTTACTGGATGTGGACTTTGGAGTCATTTACTGCAGGACCGTATCGCACCTGTGTTTGCTTTTCCAGTGCGGTGGAACACTAACCAAAAGTATGTGTGTGTATATGTATATGTATATGTTATATGAAATATTTACACGGTACATATTATTTGATATTTGCACTTTTCCCCCTTTTTCGGTCTCGTACAGCTCGAGTTGTTGGGTAACAAACAAGTCACGTGGACTGTTTTGGTGTTATAATACTGTTTTCAAGGACGCCTTGGTAAGTTGCACCTCAGAACCTGTATGTAGGTGGATTTAAGTGGGCACTTGGTGAAATGGCATTTTGACTCAGGTGGGCAGCGCGAGTCCTCTCCAGCATGTGTGTTGGCGGTGTGGTGAGCTCTGTGAAACTAAGGAGACGACAGTGTGTGTGTGTGTGTGTGTTCCTTTTTCCACCCACCTCATCAGCCCGAGAATAAAATGCAAATGTGTTCAACTGGATAATGTGAGAATTTATAATCAGTTGCTGCATTCGTGCATGCGGGCAGTACTCTTAACCTGCTTATTCCATTAGAAAAATACAGTACAGTGTACACACACTGATTAAGCAGCCCATCGTGTTAAAACTGGAAAAAAAAAAAAGCCTAACAAATGCAGATTAAACTAATTATTTTTCGCATGTTATGTTGGTAATAACATCCCCTTGCCCCTGAAGAGAGCTGTCCCTTACATCCTGCAGGAGTGACGGTGCTTCTTGCTCGGGTTGGGCCCGTGTTGCTTGTTACTGCACTTACAAACCGTGAGGTGGAATGAATGAAATGGTATGTTATGATATGTTAAGTATGGTCGTGCTGGTTTTGACATTGGATTTGTGGTGTAATTCTACATTAGCGGTTTTCATCTTTTTCTTATTTGTGATGCCACGAGACTAAAACTTAATAACCCAGCTGTGAGTGTTTAATTCAGAAAGCTTTGGAGTTTTCCCCGTCTTCAAAGATAAACTATTGGCAGGTAAATCTATTATTCACGATACAGATTAAACACTGCCCCGCTTGATATTTATTGCTTCGGTGAGCATATTTATTTTTTTTTAAATGGATTTCCTCTGTGTGTCAGTGTCCAAAATCCATTGTAAACTCTGTCTATTCATAGTCAGAACAATGGGTGCTGAGCTTTTATCTGTGTACACAGCTTGCATAACAAAATGTGTGAGGCATACCGAAACGGAGGCAAATAGATAAGACTTGTATGAGCTGCGTACAATATTGTTCTACTGTTGCAACCTTATATCTCTGACAATAATAAGATTTATTTATATTATTGTGTTGTGAAGACCCTCAATAAAAGCGAGCACACACACATGCTTTAATTAATTTTTTTTGCAGGTGCTCAGTATTATCTGCCCTAAACAACACGCGCGCACACGCACTCACACACGCACTCACACGCACACACACACACACACACACACACTCTTATTAATTGCCATACTCTCACTAAGACTGAGAGTAATAACAAACAGTTTTATGTGTTATTATGAGACGGATCATTTATTTACATTTTAACATCCGTGCACATTTTCTCTTTGTAAATATTGTTGTGTATTACTGCAATACGTTAACTAATGTACAGAAATAGAGGGCAGTTATGTGTTGGTAATTGATTGGCGTATGTATGTATGTGTGGAGAGACTGTACGGATGCTAATGGTAAGCTAGATTTTTGCATGGGTTGTAGACCTTGGACATTTTAATTTATTTATTGAGAACAAAGGTTACATATTAAGCAAATGACTAGTAACTAGGAACATTTTATTATATAGATTGAAACCAGTGTATTATGTAAGGTTTAATGAGGCGTCATAGCAAGAATCAAAGTAGACGTGTTATTAGAGCACATAGACTCAAGAGAAGCAGTTTTCTCCTGTTGTATCCAACAAATCGAAACTTTAAATTACTTTGAGAAACCATCAACAATGGAGCTTTTGGGCGAGGAAGAGGGGGAACTTCTGGCCTGCTGTCAGCTCGCGGTTCAAAAGCCTGCGTCCATGATGGCGTGGCATTAGCGGCTTGCACACATGCTGTATGATAAACAAGTTTTGGAGCAGCATATGCTGCCATCCAGATAACGTTGCTTCCAAAGCAGCCTTGCTTATCTTAGCATTCTGCCGTTATTACAACAGCGTTTGTGCTACACCGGCCGACCTGCAGTCCTAGTCCGTCGCCCACTGAAACAAGAACGGGGGGGGAAAAATAAATGAACAAATTTACTGTGGTGTGTTTCTCTCAGTGCAAGTTTATCTCAGTACTAGCAGCCACGTACTTCAATACTGAGATTTGTTTTGAATTTCAAGGCCTCCGAGCTTGTAGTGACCAGGAGAAGTCCTCAAACCTGACTGGACAGCGCTTTCTGAGCTATAAAAAGATGTTTCCATCATGCTGTCTGCGGCTGTGCACATGTGGCCATTTTGTACATCTTTTACTCAAATTTTACTTTCAAGGTTCTTTTGCTTGCCTTAATATGTACATTTGCACAAATTCTCATGACACTATTCAGCCAAATCATTTTGTCATTTTAGGAAACATTTATTATAGATTTGAATATGTGTATATAAAAGTATGTATTAAAGCATGCATATTCACAAAAGCCTGATCCAAGACACTGATAAAATTCTTTGCCTGAATACGGCTTTGAGGATGTTTTGCTACCTTGCTCAGCATGCTGATTTCCTGCTGATCACATAAACAGCTTGGACTGGTGTTTTCCTCGGCTGTGGAACACTAAATTGCTGTGTAGTAAAATAAATTAAAGCTGTAGACCCCTTCAAAGTTTGATGAATGGGTGGATGGTATCAATGAGCATTTTAGCCAAGGTCTTAGACGACCTGGTGTTGAATAAATTAGAGAGCTGTGGCAGCTGTGCTTAACTATGAACTTTCAATTTAGTAAGTTATAGGTGTTCCTTATTGCACCTTGCACACTGCACATTTAGAATCCTCTTTTGATTATTAGACAGTAATCATATTCTTGTGTCTTATTTGTTAGATGCTTGTCTTGTGTGCTGACCTTTTCCTTACCACCTGTTTTACAGAAAAGCATTGTTTTACTTGGTGTGCAGATGGTGCACATCTGTTAGGATCAAGATCTTTTGTGTGCATCCGCTCTCTTGCCCACCCACACCACAAGGTTAAACTCCAAATGTGTGCCACTGAATTTGCGCGTGCACGCGTTTCTTGCAACAGTCACCCACTCTTCCACCTGGCCATACAGCGTCAGGAAAGAGTTGTTTCCTCGGCTTCTTCTTTGGGGCCTGGCGGATTTCCTGTAGAGGAGCCAGGTCGCACTGAGATCACAGGCTACTGTACTGCCCCCTCCCATGCATGGAAATGAGTAACAACAACTACTACTGAAGGGCAAGATATGGAACTTTGTTTTTTTTTTCTTTTTATGGAAAGTGACTTTGCAAATGTACTGCAAGGCAACATGATGACATGGCTAAGAGCCTCCGAGTAAGATGATCATTAATTGGGGACAGCCTTTTATCTTCCAGTAGCTGGGTGGGCTGAACTCCAGCCCCTGCATTACAGCTTCATTACCATCTACAAATCCTGACATTAAAGTATGTTCAGTCTTTCCTCAAAGTACTCCACCCTTTAAAATTCAGGTCACAAACTGCAGGCCATCATCTCCTCCTGTGCTCCGGCTACCAGAGGTTGGTGGTAAAAGAACTGACTACACTATTTTCGACTGCTTACCTCATGCCAGTGTGGCTTTGTGTTCACCGCTGCCACGTGCACGTCCAAATTACAGCCTGCAGGCAGATGCCTAGGGGAGGTGCCAAGCAGCGCTTACGGTCCAAGGCCTTATCCCAGCCTAACCCCCATCTCCATGCACTGATCACGGAGGCCTCTGGGGGTTTTTAGACCTCGCTCTCTGGTTTCTCTCTGAAGGTCTTGGTGCTTCATCACTTCACAACTCTAATTGCTGTTTAGGCTAATTTCGTGGCTTTGTGTTGCTCTGTTATTTGCAAATATGCATTGTTTTGCATTTTTGTTTCTTTGTCCATTTGATAAAAAAATACTGATTATTTTATCGTCACAAACTATTAGTCGAGACAAATCACTGCCGGCTTAAATTTTTATTTCTTTAATTTTAAGATGCAAATCTTGTGAAGGTTTGGGTGTGGCTCTTTTCTGCTGACCTCTATTCATATTATAATTACACGATTGCTATTCATATTCATATGACCAGCTTAGTGTGTGTGTCACGGGGACAAGTCCATGGCAAAAGACCTCCCACTCTCCTATTTTACGCCCCCTGCCCTCTCCTGGTACACTCGCCCCTTCCCCCGGGCCCACAGGCTTCCTCGGGGGAGGAGATAATTGTGTGATGGTTTGCTCATTGTCAGGATCAGGTCAGGCAACAGGAGTGTTTTCACAAAGCAGACATCTGCTGTGCTCTGCTGTCGTTTTCAGCAGTGACGTAATGTCCTGTGGCAAGGCTCATCCATACAACCCCGTTGGATTGGCGTACAGGAGAGGGCAGGGGGGTGGGCTGTGATCAGAACTCGTGGGGGTGGGGACTGATTTAGAGGCTTATACTTGTCTGGGCAGAGAAACCACATTTGTTGCTATTGGGGACATACGAAAAAAAACAAAAAACGAATGCTGCTAGCTGGAGTTGAGCATGAAGATGGTTTCAGTTCCCTGTAAAAACTTTACATTCACAGTTAATTTCACATTCAGTCTTTCTGACCACGAGGATCCGTGGAAATAAATCCATGGAACGACGGAAGCGAAATCTTCAGATATGACTTGGCAAACCGTAGTCCTGGATACCTGCAGCAGGGAGACTTCAACAGTTCTGGGCTTTAGTTTTCTGGCTATTATTAACCAAATTTACAGGAATCCAGGGTAAATAAATGGACTGAATGGGAGTTTAACTGGAATCTTGTTCATATTCATATAAGAAGTCTTTGGTGTGGCATGGTTTCTCGTGTATTGCTCTAAACCCCTCTGGGTTCCTTCATATTATTTCACAATTATATTTACTACCCACACCAGCCTGTCAGTAGGAGAAATGCTGCCTTAGTATAGCCCATTACCTTGTGGATTGTTTGCGGGTCTGCACTAGGGCCTTTTAAAGGAGAGGAGTGGCAGCAGGGCTGAATGAGGTCTGATCCAAATCAATGTGTGATGGTGCAGAACCTTAAGCTCCATTAGCCCGCCTGAGCTTTAACTTCATATTGTGGTCTGGAATGCATTCACTGGGCTGTCTATCTCTGGCACTCTCTTTGTCATGGCTTCCTACTAGCAATCAAGTTCTTTACAAATCAGGGGTCAGTGTTAGTTCAGTGTGTGATTGCGTGCTTTAAAGTTCGGCTCCGTGCAGCCCTGGCCTCACTAATGCATTCACTGCTTTACCCAAAATTAGATTTAGGCTGGAGTTTCATTTTCCACGTCTTGGTGAATTTCTGAAAGTTGGAGTAGAAATTACAGAATGATGCCGGACAGCCTTTGCACAAACTCGAATGATGACACTTCCTTTAGAAATCACTTTGAACCTCATTTAACCGGTTTTAAAGCCAGATGGTTGGGGCTCAGTTTGATGTGCAGAGTACTCGAATCTGACAACAGCATTGCCTCTACAAATAAATGTAACCTCAGCAACTGTTGGAGTTCAGATTTCAGACCCGGTGCCCAGTGGTAGTGCTGCATGTCAGCATCTGTGAATGTCACATTCCTCCCTGCATTCACGTCTGGTGCACTTTGTGCATATAAATTCTTGATTTGTGATATTACCGAGACCTGGGAGGTTTCGAGTGTTCTCGCCCTCCAGGCAAGGAATGAGAGCAAATTAGACGCTGGGGAGAGGCTGTTTCTGAAGCATTCCTCCAAAATTACCTAGAGCTATGTTTACCCTTTACTCAACGTGAAATGTAAGACTTAAAGATGTTGGTCTTTGCTTGATACTTGAAAAGCTGGGAGATTAAGACCTTGATGCTTTCAGTGTTATCAGAACTAAGAGTCTTGTTGTAGAGATCTTAGGGAGGTTGTCTGTTCAAAATGAGCTTAAGACAAAATTTGACCAGATGTGTTATCCCAGTTTACCATCTTTCCAGTGACACCCCACAATACATCCAGACTTTCCTTAATCCTGCCGGAGCTCATAATGGAGGTCTTAGATGATCCGATATTGCAGATCCACGGTATCTTTTCCCGCACACGCGCACGCACTGCTTTGGACCAAATTCCTGAATGACAAAAGCCAAAGTACGGGGAGGAACAGCTGATTTGCCGTCTCGTGCCCTGTTGGAGGAGAAAGTTGGAATGCAGCTCTTGCCGCTTGCCAAATGGAAGCTGTAAAAAGTTATTGTTGTAGGCTTATCCCTTAGCACTCCTTCTTTGAGGGCACATCGTGTCAGAATTACAGACCAGTTTGCCACACAAGATAGAAAACTGTCACTGTGATATGGCCCTCGTGCATCCACACCCTTCTCTCAGACCATCATAAGGGATTTCCTGCATTAAGAGAACAAGTAATATATTGTTCTGGAACTGAGTGAGGGCGAAACTGCAGTAATCGGTTTCACTTTTCCTTGTGTCGTTGTCCCAGAATGTAAGACGGGAGGTTTCGTTTCCCCACCTTTTTTTTTTTTTTTATTTTTTTTTTTTTTCTTCTTTTTTTTTTCTTCTTCTTTTTTTT
>VVHJ01020573.1:2327-13401 GCA_015107715.1 Tylochromis polylepis
AGGGGGGGGGAGGGGAAGGGGGGGGGGGGGGGGGGGGGGGGGGGGAGAGAGATCATTTGAGGTACAGGTAAGCTGTTCTAAAATCCTGTGCATTTGCAGCCTAAACACCAGTGAAATACAGAGAGAGGATACAAAAAGATGATTTAAACAGGCACACTGTTCTGCTGTTTTAAAAATAGCCTTACATGTAATGCCATTTAAATGGCTTGGCTTGTTCTTGGCTTGTTCATTTAGTCTGTTTAGCTTCCTGCTGCATAATGGCATGAAAATGTTCCTTTGCTTGTTCAGGGATGAGGACTTTGGAAAGCAGGAGCAGAGTAGGGCATGTTACCGCAAACACAAACACATCATTTTAGGCATAATTTGTCTATATAAATATATGTACTGACTTAAAACACATTGAATTGAAAACAACAAATTAAAGAAAATAAAATTATAAATATGTAATACTATGATAACCCTGGCTGACTCTTTAACTCTGTTCCTTTTTCTGTCCAGTTTTGTTTGTTAATTAAGGAAATATGTGACAACGCCCACCCTTTACTGTCGTTTTCCTTTGCATGTGTGTGAGGTACCTCACACACATTTTTTTCTACCTTGTTCTCCTTCCTGGCTGCCATGCAATGAGTCTTCTCAAGACTATTTTGTGTCCACTGGCATAGGTATTTTCCCGCACAGAGCCTAGATAACCTACGCAAATGTGCTTGTGTGCAGTCTTCCAAAAAAAACCAGCATGATGTAGCTCAACATGGATGATTTTATGTATAGGTTGAATCCTCATTGGTTGAAAGTGGGCTGGAACAGGAAAGGGAGCGAAAGCAAAGTTCACCATGAATGAAGGAAGTGGAAAAAGAACAAAAAACAGTGTCACTGCAAAGACAAAATTTTTATGCTACGACTTTGCTCTTCTCCACAGCCGCCTGAAGAACCAACAATAGCATAAGAGCCCACAGAAGGGTGGTTTGGGACACTGACCCCATGGAGAGAGTAAAAAGATGCAACATGTAGAAGACAGTCTGCAAAGATGTCTGCAGGCTCCACATAGGAGTCATTAGTTACATGCCTGATCAATTTTAAGATATTTTAGATAAAACATCATATTTTCATTCAAACCCAAGGACATTTTGAGTGATAGTGTATTTATAGCAGGGTGGTAATGGAATACTGATAACTTCTGATTGTTATCAAATCAGAACAAAACAACACGGATGAATACATACCCCTCATGACATGACTAATGGTTTGGCAGCTGAATTAATTAATCTTCATCTGGGAAATAAATTTCATATTTATAATATTCATGGCTTCTTTTTCTCTGTCTGTCTACTAAACCATATATATATATATATATATATATACACACACATATACATACATACATACATACACACACACATACATATATATATTTATATATATCTTTTTCTTCTTTTTTTAAACATTGCTTACCTTGCATAAACTCAGCATTATTTGTGTTTTTGGTTTTTATCTTCAAGTAGTTTATTTTTTCATTACCGTTTTCTTTGTTTTGGTGGGTCTAAAGAAAGCGTATGATAGCATGCCAAGTGAAGAACAGTGGTACTACAAGAGAAAGTCAGGAGTAGCAAAGAAGTTTGTGTGGGTGGCAGGACATGCATGAGGACAGTGAGGCAGTGGTGAGGTGTGCAGGAGTGACAGATGCGTTGGGACAAATGATGGATGTGGGATTAAGTCAGGGATCAGCCTCTTTTTCAGGGATCAGCTGACGGATGAGGTTTTGCAGACAACATTGGGATCAGTAGTGAGAGTAGCGAGCAGGTGGAAGTGAGCCTGGGAAGGTGGAGGTACACACTGGAGAGAAAAGCAATAGAAAGCTAGTAAAAGGAAGACAGAAGACGTGTGTGAGAATGAGAGAGATGGAAAGGTGACGATCCAAGGAGTAGAGATAGTGAGTTAAAATACACAGGGTGGAGTGGTTGGAGAGGGGTGTCAGGGGTGATTTATGACAGAAGGATATCAGCAAGAGTGAATAAGGAGGTTTACAAGATAGTAGTGAGATTTGCTATGATGTATGGTTTGGAGATGGTGAAACTGACAAAAGATGGGAAGCCAAGATGGAGCTGCCAGGTTGAAGAAAAAGAGGAAGCTCATTCATGGATTTAGTGAAGGAGGACATGCAGAAGGGTGGTGTGACAGAGGAGGATGCTAGAAACAGGGAGAGATGGAGGCAGATGATCTGTTGTGGCGACCCATAAAGGAAACAGTTGAAAGAAGAAAAAGAAGATCGTCTGTTTGCATTTGGGACATCTAGAACATGGTCAGAGGAAGAGTCCATTAGATTTATGTGACTGTACTCAAACTCTAGCACCACCAAGAGTCAAAGTTTGAAGTGTTTTGAACTTCTGTCAGATTTTCTCAATGGTGAAGAGGTACGGTTGGATTCCTCGATGAATTTTAATACATTATGCCCAAGAAATCTGCTTCATAGTAACTCCATTAAACTGTGAGAAATAAATAAGTCTTTCCTTCACTCCTCTAACTGCTATCCTATATTTTTGAAAACCTTGTTGCAACTGTTTTGTAGCAAAACCAATTTACTCAAAGAGCTGCTGCTTGACTCACCAACCTTTCCACTCAATTTCTCTTCTCATCTGTCTCAGAAAATGTATAATATACCTCAGTGTTATGCATGAACCAACACAGTTTGACATTTTAATTGAATTCACAGAAAAAAGACTTTGACAGCCAGATTCTATGAGCATGTTGTAGTAAGCCCAAGTTAGGTTTTTTCCCTTCTTCTTCCAAAATTCACCTCTAGCTGAGTCATTCACTCATAATCTCAGTTGCTGGAGGGTGTCATGACTTTCTGCAAAGTGGGAGACAACTTATTGATACACATATATAAACCCCTTCGGTAGTCTACATGTTTAGCAAAATGATTTGGCCATATGAGATATCTTAAATGAGGCTTTAAAGGAATTGGAGCTTTTACAAGACATGTGTCCACAACTGTATTCATTCCTGTTAAACCACAGACTTGATGTCATTCAGCTGTGAGTGTGTGCTGTGTTGCTGCTTTGTAAACAGTGAGTACAGTATGTAGATGTGTATGCGACATTCACAGTCTATGCTTAGAGAATTTATTTTCACCACAGCTGTTACGAACATGGCACTGGTTGGCCCAGTCAGCTGATATGAAGGTAAAGAGTCAAGACAAATAAAATAAGCACAGAAACATTTGTTTAAATGAGGAAAATATCAAAATTTTCACAAAAAGTCTCTAAAGGTAGAGCTTAAATACATGTTGCGTTTAGTTTTTTGTTTAGTTTTTTGTTTTTTTTATTTCAACATGTGCTGGGAGCTAAAAAGTATATGAAGTAGAGACAAATAAAAAAACTGTCCTGAGTCTTCTTTTGTACAAATCTTGATCTCTTCAGGTGTGGGTGTCTACCCGTGTGTTTCTGTCTTTTGGGGCATTTGAAAACTCAGTTTTGGGTGGTGATTCAGCACTCAGCTCTGATTATTCCTTCTTCAGTGAGTCATTGTGCATTCTGACTCATCTTGAGATATCTTCAGATGTCTGCCCACAATCAAGGTGACTCCAGTAACCACCTTTCTGCACAAGCAAAACAGGTTTACACTGCTGGGGAATTCTTGCATTTTTTATGATTGTGTTTGTTAACAGTCCAAATGGCCCAGGGGAAGAAATTGTGAGTCTGGAGGTGCGGGACCTGATTGACCTGAGGCACCAACTGAGAGCTGCGGGTCAAACAGATGGTGGGCAGGATGCACACGGTCACCTGTGATGGCCCTGGTTTTCTTGAGACAGGAGGATCTGGCAATGGCCTACAGGGGTGGCAAAGGGAAAACAGTGATTTTTTTGGGCTTTGTTAATTACCCTCTGCGCAGCCTTCCTGTTCTCAGTTGTAGGAACATGAGACCTCATTTTCACACATAGACTGGCTACCACAGAGACCTTAACCCCACCGAAAATTTTTGGGATGTTAATGAGAAGACTTTAGCAGTCCTATTCTTCCATCAAAAGTATCAGGAGATCACCAGATGGAAAAAAATAATGTGATTTTGCATAAACTTATTCAAATGCCATGTTAAATGGTGCCATCATCAAGCTAAAGATGCTCCAACAAAATATTATAATGTGTGATCCCTTTTTTTGGCCTGGCTGGGTATATGGCAGAATACTGCTAAATAGGGATGATTGTCATCTGCATATGAGCAGAAATGTATACTCAAGACATGATTAAAACTGAATAACGTGGGAAAAATACACTGTGAGTGGCTGTCTGTTTTGGAAATATACATGTGTTCCACTCGTGAAAAAGAAAAGAAAAGAA
Organism: Tylochromis polylepis; assembly: GCA_015107715.1. NCBI lineage: Eukaryota > Metazoa > Chordata > Actinopteri > Cichliformes > Cichlidae > Tylochromis > Tylochromis polylepis. Next base: position 6,662 of record VVHJ01020573.1, read on the forward strand.
AAGAAAAAGTAATGTCAACAGTGACTTGCGTGAAAAATATTGGGAGATCATCATTTACTACAATCATGCTATCATGGTGTGTTCAAATGTGTTCTAGCCATCCACGCAGAGCAGATGACATCACCCCAGAGAAATACTATCTAAAAGTTTGAATTGATTAGTCAGATTTTCCACAGGGAGCTGCATGAAATATCAAATGTGCCCTTTGACTGGCATTTCAACTGATTACCCAGGGTAGCCAAGACTGTATTCTGTGCTAATAGGGCAAAACTGACATGCTGTTCATTAGTGGGGCCTAGTAATCAAAGGTATGCAGGCGCTCATTAAACAGTTGCCAATCATTTATCCCGGATCTTCACAAGTCAGACTGAGCCACTGCAGGCTTGGCTGAGCATTTAGGGACAGTGAAATTAGGCCTGTCATTCTGCAAGGTGCAGTTATTTTATGCGTGTCAACTGAAAAATATGAAAAAAAAAATTGGTTTGATTTTGATCACATAAAAGCTGATTTGCACCCCCATAAAAAAGTGAAAACATTCCTATATAAAAATTAGATAATTACAATTAAACAGAATACACTAAGTTAACACAAGACTTAGAAAAGGTAAATGTACTGTTTTTATAAAATATATTTCAGTTATTATAATTTAATTTAATTTAAAGTTTGGTTACTTCCAAGGACACTGAGACGCTACAGTCATAATGCACACGGGAGCATTTGTTGGTGAGATTCAAACACTTGTCCAGACTCACTTGGTCAGGATGCACTGGTAGTGTGGTCCTGTGATTGTGCAGAAGTCTGTAGGGATTCCTTTCACATGAAGCTCAGAGGCTGGCTGGTTGGGGTTTGAAACAGTCATGACCAGGCACATCACAAACAAGAGCAGGTAGGTGGTGGAATCAAAGGGCCCTGAGAGGCACTTTATAAGAGACCCAAAGCATTCCAGCAGTGCACCAGAGATGTAGAGGGTCCTGATCAAAGAGGAGGGAGAGCTGAAGGCTGGGGTAGACTAAATAATATTTCAGAGTTGGAATCTGACTCCTCCCAGACCCCACCTGGCTGCCAACCAGACCACAAATTTTCTTGGCTAACTCTGTGTTTTTCAGTATCAAAGCTCAAATTAGTTATAATACAAAGTCTATATATAATAGTATAGTCTATAATATATAACCTGACATCTGTCTTATTATCTTTTGGAGCCCCAAGTGGCCATATTTTGTTGATCAAAGCCCATCTACAGGCTGTATGGGTGTAGTGCACACAGATACCTGCTAATCAATGCTAACTTTATTAGCAGGCTAATTAATCTATTCACTAATAAAATTACTGGCTGCATAAGTTAGTCAACAAACCATATTATTTGTAAGACAATGACACTAACAAAAACTTAAAAAGCTCCACCACCATAGCACGGCAAACATCTAAGCAGTAATAAAAAAAAAAAAAATAAATAATAAATAAAAACCCCTGCAGGAATTAGCTGAGACTAATGTTTTGTTTGTTTTTTTTTAAAACTATGTTGTAATCATGTTTCTTTCGTTCTTGCTTGCTATATGATCACTGCTGAAACAAACAGTTTATGGTATATGGTAGGATAAAATGACTCTCGGGCCATAGGCAAAGGTTGCAATTACCTGAAAGAACTCCTCTGTGAGACGTGTTTCCAAAGAACTGCCATGCTATTTTGTATTTTGAATGTGATGCAATGTATTCTCACTATAGGGTGCTGTTTTGCCCGAGAGTAACCATCAATAATGAGATTTGCTTGTACTCCAGATGATGCCTTGACATACCACCTGGGGAAATACTGGCCACAGAAAGATAATAGACCAGTTCTAGAGAAAGACTGTTTAACAAGACTACTAGTTGTTGGCATAAGAGAAGCTTCGAGCCAAGCAACCAGCCTTACACCTTCACCTTTAGGCCAACACTAACATGCCACTAGCATGCCAGTCTTTTACACAGTCTGTTCACCTTCCATGCAGCATAATGACCACAATTAAAACTGACGAGCTACTTTACTCTCATCAGTCATAACACTAATACCTGTCTAGTAAATTACACACTGGATAAGCTTATTCCCTTGGTGACTGAAAAAAATCTGTGATTTCTTAATTCTCTTACCTAAACTATTCATTTAAGCAAGTGACATTGAAAAATTACAATGCACAGTTGAACAGAGCACTCTGCTCACTTTATTTTGACAGGAGACCTTTTGATAAAGAATTAATGTTAGTGCGAGTAAGTCTTTATGCCTGGATTACCTTTTTTCTTCCCTTTCAATTTTATGTGCCAGAATTAATTGATCTTTTTCTTAATCCTTTCATTGTTTATTAATTTTTAAACAAGTGACTGGTCTTAATCCATCTCATGTGTGGATAACCAAAATTATATATGTATGCTATATATTATATATACATATGCGCCATAAATTTATTATTTTTTTTAAACTTAGGATTTATCGTGCTGTGTGTGATGGCACTGACCATATCATTAAAATGGACCTGTAGTTTTTCTGTGCAAACCAAAAGGATCAAGGAGCTTTTTTCTTCTTCCTTTTCTTATTCTTTTTTTTAAGTCTTATAAAGAGGGAGGAATGATCTCTTGGGGTAAATGATGCATTGCTGCGTGAGATTTAAAGGTGGTAAATGAAAAAAAAACCCACACACACAAAAAACCCCCGTCAGTCTTAACAAGAAAATGGAAAACTATTAAAATGAAAGGCTTGATGGATTCCCAGTGAAGCTTATTAGTAGAAGGCTAGGAACCATAAACAGAAGGGTGCTTACAAGCATGAAAACAATTAATGTTTAACACGGGGGAGGGCAAGAAAATACATTTCATGAGCACTTTTGAAGATTTGCCTAAATTAAACTGTGGTCTTAAATGTACATTAAACACATAGCTGAAGTGGAGAGATATGTCTAGACACAGCCTTCTGCAATTATATGCTATGATTGCTCGATTCTTATTCAAACTAAAACAAAAGTCATGAAAGACCTTCAAAGCCCCTTCAGAACAGTGTGTGTGGAGCACCAAGGATGGGTCCACTTTGAGTTTGATTATTTTCAGACCAGTTTTATTCTTTATTTTTGTTTGGTGGTGAGAACACAAAACCCATTGTTTGAAAAGCTGCTGTGATCTGCTTTTATCCTGACTGTAAAATCCCATGAATGCGTAAACAAAGAGTAACCTCTAAAAAGAGTGGTATTTCGTTTAAACTGCTGAAACAAGTGTCTCGGATTTAAACAGACACGTCAAAGGATGAAACAGCAATTAAAAAAATACTCTGTGCTTTCAGCTGGTTGTCTTTTTTTGTACTCGGTTCAGAGGGATGACAGTGGTGTGTTGATAACATGCAGGCCACAGTTTCTGTGTCTTCAAAGCATGAATTTCTTCTTCTTCTTTACACAGTTCAATTCGGAGCTGTCTGAGATGTGCGTTTGCAGTCGTTTGCAGAAAAAACTAATTCTTAAATGTTTGTCCTAGATTACACTGAGGCCTTTGCCCATGATGGCTGATTTTGGACTTTGACAACCAAAGACAACATGTAGTAGCAGGAAAAAATGATTTGCTCTCCTGCTGAATTTGTGAGTTTGCTCACTTCCAAAGAAATTTAAGTATTTAATTTTATGTTATTTTTATGTTAATGGAGAGAGAGAGAGAGAGAGAGAGAGAGAATATCAAGCAAAAATTTAAAAAAAAAAACCCACAATACATAAAAGTTCTAATTTAATATGCATGACATTGAGTGAAATAAGTATTTGATCCCCAAGGAAAATATGACTTAGTACTTGATGTAGAATCCTGTTTTGTTCTGCAACCTTAGCAGAAAAACAGTCCCAATGCATAACGATCCACCTCTGTGCTTGACTGTGGGCATTGTTTTCTTTGAGTCATACTCAGCATTTCTCTTCCTCCACACACAGCCGGTCAAGTTGATGCCAACAAGCTTGATTTTGGTTTCGACAACAGCACTTTCTCCCAAGCCTTCTCTGAATCATTTAGATGTTCACTGGCAAACTTAAAACAGGACTGTACGTGTGCCTTCTTGAGCATGGGGACCTGACGGTTGCTGCAAGATTTTCACCCGTTACACTGTAGTGTGTTACTGATGGTGCTGGTAGTGACTGTGGTCCCAACTGCCTTAGGATCATTAACAAGTTCCTACCATGTAGTTTTGGGCTGATCCACCACCTTTCTCGTGATCAATCTCACCCCATGAGGCAAGATCTGGCATGGAGCTCCAGAATGAGGGGGAATGAGGGTCAGTTATATTTCTTCTATTTCTGAATAACTGCAGCAACACTTGTCACCTTCTCATTAAGCTTTTTGCTGATGGTCTTGTAGCCCATTCCAGCTTTGTGCAGGTCTACAACCTTGTCGCTGATGTTCTTTGACAGCTCTCCTTGGACAGGTGTGCTTTATCCACATAACATGTTTCGATCAGGAGTATCTATAATTGATTGATTGTAATCTGTGTGTCGCATGGGCACATAGCCAGTCTGCGGGTGTGTGGGTTGTAGGGGATCCAATACTTATTTCACTCACCGACATGCTAATCAATTTATAACTTTTATCAAACATATGTTTATGTTCTGAATTTTTGGTTGATACTCTCCATTAAAATGAAACTACCCTAAAAATGAGAGATTCTTCATTTCATTGTAAGTGAGCACACTTACAGATTCAGCAGGGGATCAAATCATCATTTCCCTTACTGTACAGGTCTGGCATGCAATAAACATACACTATCATTGTTCACAGTCCATAGGTACCTTTTAAAAAATGCAGCAGTACTGTGCAGGCACTATGCTGTAGAGGAGCGTACGTGACTGATGTTCTTACCTACTGATCTTACCTTCAGAGGAAGGCTTTTAGAGATAAGCAGCCCACAACACCAGCTTTTTTGTTTACTTTGAGCTGGTTGCGTTTAGTATGCTGCATGCAAACCTTCAACCACATTAAATGCACACAAAAAGGTTAGACTTTACCCACCTGGCAGCTATTAACTTCCGACAAGAGTCTCAAAGTCACAAATATATTCAGGTGGAATTTAATCCAACTTTTCACAGACTCTCAGCAACTTCTGCTGCTTATAAACATAAACCTGAAATTTTCCTCACAACTTCCAAACTCTGGAGGTATATATTATTATTATTATATACTGTAGGTGTTAAAAGTTAGCTCGTTGCACAACTGAACATTATTATTTTGGTACTTTAATTTGGCCTTACAGTATGTGTGCTAATTGCTTAAATAAATAAAAAGAATGAAAATATCAGGTCAGGATAAACATTACAAGAGAGACAATTGGTAGAGGTAAGTGATAAGGTCAGTTACTTGTCCTGATAAGGTCTGACTTCTTGAGGAAAACCAGTGCTTTCTCCAGGGCATCAAATGCTGCTGTCTTTTTGCTGGTGCCTTGACGCACTGACTGCAGAAATATTAAAACAAGAGAGTCAAAGGAGGCAGAAGCAATGGAGGTGGTGTAAATGAAAACCTTTTCAGCTTTGGTTATGTCCTGTTTTAGAGATTTGTGAAGTCTTGGTTAGTTTCACATGATAAGGCTTAAAATATGCTCATTCACACAATTAAGCTTGCATGTTGAAAAATTACGCTGGAGGTGGTAAGAAGTTAGAGCTACGTGAGTCTTCTCACCACCGGCTAAATCCAGTTTCTGCATTACCTGTTGGGGAACAATTCTCGGTATCAGAAACTTGGACCCTTTGAACAAGGAGTCGGTCGAGACCTCCTGTACAGGAGTAACTGGCCGATCCAACACAGGTTATACAGAACATTTACCTGTGAATGCCAAGTGTCCTAAACAAAGAGTTGAGGATGATTCCCAGGATGGCTCTCAGCATTTTCTTGACTGGCACATCATAACATTGTGGCCAAAGCACACCTTGTGCATATCCAGTTATATGGTAACCGAAAACACGGTACAGGCGCTTCTCTGAGATGGGTAAGATTTGCCTTTTGATTATGCATCTGTCCCCTCTCCTGCCTTCTTATTCAGACTCTTGTCCACTATTGTTTTTTTCTTATGTTAGAAAATGACACCAAGACTTACCTTATGATGAGAAAGAACGTGTTCCTGACCCATCATCAGTGCATCAGTATGTGATCAGTTGTGAGTGAGAATATATTGCTCACGAATACGAACAGGCTGGGAAAACACATTAACAGGGAAGTAGAATGTCGTTTCTTTATCAGCTGAGGCTTCTATCCAACATTGTTCAAGAAAATAGGAGGAAAAATTGAACCTGTGTCTACTTTAGATCCACCTACAAGTATCTCACTCATTCCATAAAAAAAAATTAATTTAAATAATAAATATTAAAAGCAATTCAGTTTTTTTTTGTTTTTTGTTTTTTTACAGGGGATATGTACAGACCTGAGAGTAACATCAGTTGTTATGCAACTATTGTCAAGTAGGGAAAACGTACTTCCTTAAAACTGTATCTAAAATGCAGAGAACAAAACAATTACGTACTGTATTATGTGCAGCCTTACAACAGTCAAACAATCATATACTGTAAGAAGCATAGTGAGTGTTAATGATCAAGAACAGATGGTAGACTGCGCCAGTTTTGCCAGCAGCAAATTTAAATTATGACATGCAGTAAATGTATAATTTAATTATGTTCATGTACCATATTTCAACACCACTGTCTATGTTTGCAATGAAAAAACTAAAACTAAAAAAAAAAAAAAAAAAAAAAAAAAAAAAAAAA
>VVHJ01020573.1:19418-31192 GCA_015107715.1 Tylochromis polylepis
CACTGCAGCACACAGGCCCCTCTTGTGCCGTCGCTCTCATGCTGAACTGTTTCCCTTGCAACAACGATTGCTCTGCCTCATTCGCTTTCAGCTGTACCTCCCAGCTCCTTACGACTCCATAACCTCTGCTGCCCGCCAACATGCCCAAATGCACTCGACCAGAGAATCGCTCAAAAGTGTGATCTCACTCTCTCTCTCGCTCTCTCCCACCCATCTTCTCTCTCTGTCTCTTTGCTACTCTCCCTTCCTTTCCAAACACCTCCACCCACTCATACACACGTTTATTTACCCACAGCCGCACACGCACAATACACATCCTCCAACAAACAAATGTGTGCACATAAATAAACACACAAATCTGTGGTTATTTCTACAACATTTATCATCACCCATACTGAGTTGTCCCCGGCTTGCACTAAAATACTGTATTCACACTTTAATTCCTGTTTGCAGCCAAAGAGCCCTTGCTCTGCACCAGCATTGTGGCAGCAACATATTTGGAAGTATGACAACACCAAAAAGATTACTCAGAGCATCCCTAAGTAATGACACGAAACGTAATCCACTGTCAGCTCGTAGCTTTGTGCAGAGTGGGAGTTTTTATAGAGGCAAAAGCTGGGAAGTTTAGAGGAAATATTTTTTTGGGGCTGTGTACATCATGGCCCATTGTATCTCGTTCCTCAGACCACGTCAGAGTGAATTATTTAGCATTTATTTTTGCATTAGCTGATGCACTGGTGTGTTTGGACAACCTCAGCAAAAAGAAAGCAAAATGTTAATTTGTTTATTAGACTCCACCATCTGTCAAATCTTGTGTACCTTTTTAGAAGATGAAAATCCCATTTAATTGTTATTGGAGCAAATTCACTCAGCGACGCAAACTTTGCATTTTTAACAAAAGAATAGCTGTAGTTTTGAAGTTAGCTGCTAATTGTTTTTGGTAAATACAACAGGTTTTTTTTGTCTGTCCAAACTGATTTTAGGCAATGTTACTTTATTAACGGGAAAAAATTATCCCGTCTGCCACTGTGATTGCTGGTCTGGTTAAATTTACATTTGCTAAAACTTTAGTTAGAGTTGGTTCCAAACTAATTAACAGTAAATACGATTATCTTTTTTTTATGTTGCTCTAGCTTTTAATGGCCTCTGTTCAATTCAGTTTCATTTATATAGCATCAAATCACAACAACAGTCACCTCAAGGTGCTTCCTCCAGGGCATATAGGAAGGAAGGGGCAACTTCCCTAACTTGCCTCCCTCCCTCAATAACTAATGACTAAATGCAGAGTGGTGTATAAACACATAGTGAGTGACGAAAAGTGAATGAAGTAGAAATACTCATGCATCACGGGAAGCCCCCAGTAGCCGAGTCCTAATGCAGCGTAACTGAAGGAGGATTCAGGATCACCTGATCCAGCCTTAACTATAAACTTTATCAAAAAGGAAAGTTTTAAGCCTAATCCTAAAAATAAAGAGGTCGTCTATCTCCTGAATCCCAAATTGGGAGCCTGTTTGACAGAAGAGGGGCCTGAAAGCTGAAGGCTCTGCCTCCCACTCTACTTTTAAATATCCTAGAAACCACAGATAAGTCAGCAGTCTGAGACTAAAGTGTTCTATGTGATACTATGAGGCTAGATGGTAGAGTGCACTCCACACAATGTGGCAGATTACTAAATGTAGCGATGGCATAACCCAAATAACCACCTCCCACCACCACCCTGAGTTGTATACCTAACCGGTCACTGGCTGAAGGGTGCATACAATTTCAGTCAACCAAGGTTTCATTCAACTTTGGCTTGAACAGAGCCTACTTACTACTATCACATCGAAACTCTCAGGCTTGGTGGCTGTCCCACACGATTATGGTAATCACAGCTGTACTTTAGTAGTAATGCAGTCGTGATTTATTGATGTTAAAATGCTATTTGTGGCCCCTTTAAGTCTTGATCCTTTGATGTCCTTTGACATTTTGAAAACACTTGGACATGGGGTGTGTTATGTAACACTTATCTTTTACTCCCTGTTGGAACCAATTAATATAAAGGAGTACAAATACTAAAATATAAATTAACTTTGTGTCCACAAAATCTGCATGTATTATTCATTAACCCCACCAGGGAGATTACAACTGATTTTCTGCAACCCTTGTAGCTGTCAGGGTTGCTGGCTGTAGTTTTTTGACACTTAAGCACACATGGGTCAGAGAGCATCCCGCTGCTTAAACAACAGCACGTAACACACACAACATCAGCATCTAAAGTAGATGGCAATCCCAGGGTCAGCTTATCTTTTTTTACAAGGTACTCACACTTTTATCTGACAAACTGAAGAAGTATGTGATCCCCAGGGCTATGCATGGACCAAAAGGAGCACTGGCATGGAACAACAATGTCAGCATATTCAAGCGCAGGAGGTCCAACAGGGAGGAACCATGAAAACTTTGCTGGCTATCCAGTGCTTACAGAGCTTCAGGAAATCTGGGAGCATGGGGCTTGTGTTTTATTCATGGCACAGAAAACATAAAAAGGATAGCTAACAAAAATCCTACATCGAGGTAATTTGAGGAAGCGAAAGAAAGAAAACTGCAACATACAAAGTAAATAAGGGAAGGGGAGTCGGGGAATCTAAGAAGGAAGTGATGAATACGCAGTAAATTAAAGACTGAAACAGAATATAATGAGGGCTGTTACAGTACAAAGCATGGATGGAGGAATAAAGAGAAGAAATGTTAATAGGAAGAGTCTTCAGGTGATTATAAATCAGTTTCCCCTTCAGGAAACTGTGTATGTTGGACTTTTATGGGGGCTTTTGTTCTTTTGTTCTAGAGTTTATTCCAAAACAGCTGCCAGTTTTGAGATGAATAATTTGTCAGAAAGAAAAAAACAGAGCCTAAATATTTTCATAACTTCTTCTGATCATCTCTCGCAAAGCCATGCACTGTGTAAGGGAGTATTAAATGTATGGCACAGAACACAAAAGCCTACATAGCATGAAGAATTAACCGTTATTCTAATATGATCAACAGAGCTTTACAACCACAATTAGTCCACAAAGAAAGTACACGAATCTTCCGTGACATTACTAACTTATGAACTGACAGACTATTATCCTTATCCCATCACCATAATGCCAGTTTGCATTTTGTGTAATCTTGTTGTCTTCAATTGGAAATGCATTACCTTCAAGCATTTAGAAATACGCCAGTAAGCCAGATATACATGATTGGGGTCAGGACCCCCCCAGAAATAATCTGCTCTTGGCATTTCTATTTTAAACGCAGATTAATCAGAGAAGAGTTCACGGTGCCGACTGGGAGGCAGAAAACTCTGGACTATTTTTGCAGTATGGAAATAGCTGGGAGGGGGAAAAAGTTTGTAATTTGGTTTGGATTGCTTTTTAGGGCTGACTGAGGCCTATAAATCTGGTTTTAAGTATTTGGTCTATCCTCTGAAGCTCACACTTTTCGTAGCATTGCGCTGCATGATTGGCATCGATATTATACATGTTTATAACACTAATAATCAATGTTGGCTTCAATATTGCAACCTTGTAACTATTTATGGTTGTGCATCTGTGGTATACATTCATGGCAGAATCCCAGATTATTAAACAGATATAATAACTATATTTATATACAAAGCTGTCCTTTCTAAAATATATTTATATGGAAGCCAATTACAAATGTAATTTATAAACTTATCAGAAACTCTTTATTAAAGTATTACATTTAACAATGTTGAATTCAAAACCCACTTCAAATATGCAAGTTTATACACAATCAAAATAATTACTATTTTAAAATCTGCATTTAAATGTATCCATTTTGAAGTCTACCCAAACACCAGGTAACTCCCTTTAACATGGAATCATTATTTGCTCCTTACTAATGAGGCACACTTGGCCATTTAAGTCTTTGGGTACTTTCTGCATGTTGCCTTATTTCTCAAAGGGTCTCTACAGTGAATGTATCCACATGTTTGATTTGGCACAGATTTTACTCCAGACCGCCTCCCATTTATCTTCCGTGGGGGCTTGTGACCCCCAGAAGCTGTAATTCGTATGTTCAAGTGTAAGATGAATGTGTGGACCACTATTATGAATCATCACAATACAATTACAGAATGCTAGACAATCATGTTTAATGCTCTGCCCGCTGTGTTACGTCCATCGTCAGCCTATTTTATTTATCGTACATTCCATAATCAATTTCATAGCCAATGTGTAACTGATTTTAGTATAATTAGTCATAAATTTATACGAACGTGGGGGCCTTCTGAGCGTTATAGATGTAGGAGGCCTCAGCTGATCAGGATCAGACCGTGACAGTAATGACACCCCAGTGATCTCTATAAACAATGTAGTGATAAAAATCAAATTAGGTGGACAGAGAACACATGGACACTGATGGTGGAGGTTGATATTCTGAGTAGATGGAAACTTCTGTGATGTACTGCTGTTAATACTCTGGTGTGTGTGTGTGTGTGTGCGCATGTTACTTTATGTGTCTTGAGCAAGGAAACAAATTAAACTTAATTGAGTCATCTGCAGGGTGCACCTCTCGACAAGCAGAATGTTGTAAAATTTTGTTTCTGCTGAGGAAACGACAGCTAAACTTTGATCTGATGTGAGCGAGGTTTGGGTAAACTGTTACCTGCCGGTACATGTCAAATAAAATTCTCCTTCCAAGTTTTCCACTGACTCTAAAAACGCTCCCTCTGTCTATTGCTGTTTCTTTCTCCCCTAGGTCTCGGAGTGCTTAATGCCATTAACTCCTTCACTGACATAAACCAGTCACCAAGGAGTCTATTTCACATCACTCTGTCATCTCTCTGCTGTCACTGAGAAGCTCCTTCCACTTTTTTTCCCCAACTCCTGCTGATTATGGAGAATCTCAGTGAACTCCAAAACCCCTTGCTGGACAAAAACAGTAAACACATGATCAATGGTTATGGAGGAGAATTCCCCAACAATCATTACCAGGAAAACATTATAAATTACTTTGCTGGAGGAGGAGGAGGTGGTGGTGGAGGTGGAGGAGGTGAGGGTGGAGGAGGAGGAAAAGTGAGTAATGGCAATGTAGTGAGCGGAAGTTACAATACCAATGGGAAGGTGAAATCCCAGCAGTTTTTGGATGCCACCTCGCTACATCTGGCAGTAGAAGCCTTCTACAGACCCAATTTCATCCTGTACAAGGAGGACAGTGGCAGCATTAAGGCTAAGGAATACAGAAATGAGTGCTGTGAGACCACCTTCACAGAGAAAAAGGCTAAGGAGGTATCCAACACAACCGGAGCAGACATGCCCAGCACAGAAGATCCTCAGACGAAGCTGCTGGAGGATGGTGAACACATCAAGATCCAAACGGTTTCCTATGAGGTGGAGGAGGAGGAGTATGTGGAGTATGAGGTAAGAGCAAAAAATGCATTCAGCATAGAAAGACAATGGATGGTAGAAAGCTTTCATTAGTTCAGATACTTCTTTTTAATATGCAGTGGGAAATTTTATCTCTGTTCTTAACAAAAAGCATGTAGAACTAAAATTTAAAGAGACAGAATCCAAAATTTAAAAAAAAAAAAAAGAACTTGGATTTGTTTAGCGCCTTTCAAGAAACCCAAGGATGCTTAATAAAAGTATATAAGTAAACAAAAAGGCTAGAGGTGGAAGGCTTTGTTGAAGAGATTATTTTTGAGAGGTTTCTTAAGAGTTCAGCGTGGGCTGTTTCAAAGTTCAGATCAGAGAGAGTTCCAGAGGGTGGGGGCTGCCACACTCAAGGCTCTGTCCACAGAGGTGTTGAGGGTGGTGCGAGGGCCAGAAGCAGGCCCATGGCTGAAGACTGTAGCATCAGAGACTGTTTGTATGGGTGCAGCAGGTCAGGTAGATACTGAAGGACCAGGATATTGAGGGATTTGTAAGTGAATTGTACCAAATAGTACCTAATATATATTATATATTAAAAAAAACCCCACATATAATATTTTAATATACATATAAATTTCAGTTCAGTCATTCATAGATGCATGTGCAGTCGTGCTGTTTAGCAGGAAAAGCCCATAGCAGGCAGCTAATGTAGGCGTGCATGTGTTTCTGTTAATTGATAGCGAGCATGCTGGTATTTCTGTGGTAGATCTGCATTTATATCATCACACCAAAGGATTGAGCTTAGCTCCTGGACCAGTCTGCCATTTTTACTAAACACAAATCCATTTGATCCACTGACCTTGGCCTCAATTCCCAACTCTTGTAAAATTCATCATTAGATAATAATAAATCACCCATGTCTGCCTCACACAAGAATATTAGGTACTACAGCTTTAGCCACAGTATTTTCACTCTCAACCGGCATGACCAATACCACAAAGCACTCCAAAGGATTTAGGGGATTGGACTGGTGGAATAGGGTGTTAAGAGTCGACCAGTGTCCTGCAACGTCTAATGGACTGGCTGCCACACACTTGAGTCCACTAGAATGAACCAGGATTGGAGTGATAAACATGCAGCTGCAGAAATGCTACGTGAAATGGGTATATATAGCTTACAGGATAAGAAATAGAAACTGGGGGAGGGGGGAATGCAAATGATCAACTTACATTTCCTCAGCTCATCCTGCCATCCTGCCAAAATTTGATGTGCAAATGACAAAGAGCAAATAACCTGCAAATTTTCTGAAAGGTTTATTCCATTGTAGTTGTAGAGTTGCACACAAAAAGAGAGCAAATACATGAGCTACAATTCTTACTGAATTCACACAAATTCTCTATGCATAGACTTCTAGAGGTTGCTTTTAACCCACTCAAAGGTTAAGTGAACACATTACCATATAGTTCATATTTTTCCACACATTTCCTGTTTAAGAATGAACAAGTGCTTAAAAAAGCATCATCGGGCCCCACAGCCAGATTTGAGATGTAAAAGCGGCAAATACACAGTGGAACTCATTATGTAGCCTCCCAACAGGAGATCATTGACACCACAAAGTGTGTGGTGTCTCTACCACCATGCCCACAGTCTGACACAATGTGCAGAAGGAAGACTAGAAAGCCCCTACAATGACATGCAATGCCTTGTCGGTGTCTAACATTTGAAACACTGCCATACGGGATGTGTTTGCAATGTAACTCTAGTCTGAACAGCGTGCTAGCAAACAGCTACCAATCAATAGCAGATTGAGTTGTTCACTCAGGCAAAAAAAAAGAAAAGAAAAAAAAGATCTTGCACAGGATGCAAGTTTCTAGTTGTTGTGTTCTTCACTGCCTTTGCTAGCACTTTGCTATAGTTTTTATGTATTCTGTACTTTTCCAAACAGTAACATGAAATTCACAGCAGGACTGTGGCCGTAGACAATAAAAAACACACAGATTTAGTTTATGGGTTGTAAAAATGAATCCAATATCAAAGTGCCTTAAAACTTATTTCTGTCTAAAGGCCTCTGAGTGGGAATGGGTCTATGGAAAGTGTATGGGAAAACTGCTTTATGGCTTGACCTTTATGTAAACACTTTCTCACTAAATTTCTTACTTTATCCGCTTAGTCACTCATTTTGAGTCACACCGCATAAAAAAAATTGAGTCTATTTTGCAAGTATCGGTCTTACCGTGTTTCAAAATGGAGGACTATCTGTGGTATGAAATTGTATGCTTATTGGCTAACAACTTGCCAGTATCGAGTTGTTCGCTCGTGAGCATGCAGTTTTCAGTCAGACCAGGGCCTCCTCGTCATGTCATTTATTTTCATTGTTTCCAATCAAGGTGATGATGACAGAAACTCCCATATCGAGGCTTCAAAACCTATGGGTAATATCACAGTAGCTATATACACCTTTTATACGGCCTATGATTTTGACTCCCATATAACAGCCCATATAAATCCCATATAAAAGGTTGTTCTTTAGACATCGTAGCAGTCGGACACTCAACAGGGTGCCTTTAATAACCCACCTGAAACTGAATATCCTAAATGTGAAGAGGTACTAGATTATTTTGTGTAGCACATGTGGACTTTTAAGGCATATTGTAAAAATACAGTTTGCCTAATGTAACATAGTTTTATTTGTTCAAAACATGATATGGGTGCCAATTTGTGTGAGACTCTGCATGTTTAAATGTGCTACCATATATTACCATCCTTTGTTTTAGGCACTAGGTGTCACATAACCAATGCTGAACTGATCCAAAATCCAGCCTCTTTTTCTTTCACGATGTATTTACAAAGAAGAAGAAGAAGAAGGAGAAGAAGAAGAAGAGTCGTTTACTTTGGGATGTGACAGAAAATGTAGCTTTTTTGTAGGCAATTTTCTGGTAATAATTTAATCTGTCCATTGTTTGTAGCTTTTACTGCTGTTTTGAAGAATTTATAAATCTGACTTTTGAGGAAAAATGAGGGTTGGACTATAGTAATAGCAATCTATTTGTTTTAACTTAAATTATGGCGTCAGTATGACAGTGATGTCAGTTGATAGGAATATGTCACAAAATGCATTTTGTAAAATGTTTACATTATGTACAAGTTTCTTTTTTGATTTACTGTATATACACAGTATTAAATATTGTAAGCGTTAATATTTTAAACATCAAAATCTTGATGCAACACACAATTTTGTTTCTTGACTCTTTAAAGAATACAGTGGTCATCGGTTTAAAAAGTCAGTAGTTGTCGTGACGTTGTTTGTAGGTATACGTAGTCCTCCACTAAAGTATAACCTGCTCCTGAAAGAGGATTTACAGAGATTCATGAAATCTAGGTCATTGATACAAATATACTTTTTGAATAAACTCTGTTAACTTGTTTTCTCATTAGTGACAGAGCAGTTAGCTTGCTAATGGACAGTTCTCTGAACCACTGTTTGGTGTTGCCGGGTCAATTAGGACTTATTTCAGGAATTTAAACTGGTGTTCTTTTTTTTTTTGTTTTGCTTACAACACATTGACTTTTTGAAGTTTTTAATCCTTTTATCTAGTCTGCTTCTCTTTATTTGCAGCTCCTCCTTAGTGAGTTGTATTGATTTAATAAAGGGATCAGTAAGGTGTAATGGTTTTTGCCCTACTCAGCTCAATAGAGCAATGAGAAAAGAGTTTCTCTATGGTTTCTTTCTTTCCTTCTTTCTTTTTTGAACCATTGGTATTGCTTAACCAGAACTACTTCTTTTGTGATGTCTAATCCATAATCATCATCATTCCTGTGATGTGGAATGATACCACCAGTACAAAATGCATATTATCTGCAAAGTTTCTGAAGTTTCTAAAAACTAATAACTAGAAAGTCAATCTACCAAACTCAGCAACCAAAACATTTGCAGGCTTATAGAACAGCAAACATTGCAATGCAGTGCTACCGATTACATTACGTGATCTATGTCTGCTTGAAGCAGCATTCAGGTGTGATTGGAGTTGTGGCATTAGCTTGGCTAAGATTTGGACAAAAGCCTTTTTAGTGGTGCGCTGTACCTTAATACTACTGTATGTGCCAGTTTTATATAAAGACAGAAATATGAATGCAAATTCTTTAGATCGGATTCATAAAACCCATTCTTGCTTAAAAACAGAGCTTTGCAGCATTTCAGGCAGGCACAGTTTTAGCGTTAGTCACAAACCCCATTTCTAGCCAGTTGGGCCCATCCAAAAAAAAAACATTATAAATCAGGCAGTCTTCATTTACATGAAAAGCTGTTGGGGTCATAATTTGTGTCATTCTCTCTGCTGCCATTTTAATATCACCACCTGCCGTTTCTCATCATTTCTTTTAATTGGATGCCATTTTGAAAAGGCTGTCAACCTGATCCTCCCAATCCCAAAAGAACCAGTATAGCAGCCGATATCCTCATAAATCTTCTCACCTTTTTGGCATCGTTTAATTCAATGTGAATTTTATCTGAACCGCTAGTTGTTTCCTTCACTTCTCATTTCCAGCAAATGACTTAAGATTTGCTAACAATTGCTCTTGTGATTGCTGGACTTAATTATTATTTTTTTATTAACTAATATAAAATTATCAAATTTGGTAGTTCAGCTATGGGTTATTCTTAACAATTAGAAACTTAGTTGTTCACTGTCGTCTAATCATCATAATGGATTAAAAAAAAAAAAAAACTAGATAAAGAAAGTAAAAGTTCCCAGTCTGAAAATTGAAGCTGATGTGAAAGTGTAATAAACCGGCTTTCCGATTCTGATTTTAACAGACTACAAAAAAGTAACCATATGAGTTAATGGTCATTTTCAATTGAGTATGATATTTATTTCATAAACTGTTTCCATTTAGAATAAAATAAACACCAGGATAAGCAGGGTATGTTTAAGAGCCTGACTACCATGTGTACATTCACTGTCTCCTAAGGTTCTACCTCAGAGCCATAACTCGCTCATGATGTTCAGTTTCAAGAAATGCGATGATGTGATGTTACCGTGGCTATATCCTTTTTTTTAAATACACAGTGTTTATATACATAAGGTTTGAAGTTTATAGAATCACAAAATACATAAAAAGTCTAAATTTTGATATATTTTTTAAATCATATAATCCGTATCTGCATTGTGATTCAATACATCTCTCGTGCTAAATAGATTTATCCCTTAATCGAGTGATAAACTCATTTAAAGGATTCTCTTACATTCCTCATAGTAAACCCCAGATTGTCATGAAAGGTATTTGCTTTACCCATTACATTACACCGCCAGCTGTCTTTGCCCGCATCGCCCTTATTAAAAGCCTGGTGCCATCACATGTTTTAAACGTCTGGCACCGCTTATAGTCTTAAATGCCTGGCACCAGTTACAATGGAATTTAAAATGGCAGGTGGCATTAATACTGTAGTTTGATTCTGCTCGTTCTCTGTGTACCACATTGCCCCTACATTGGTAGCAGTTAGGCAGCTTTGGTTAAATCGCTTTGTGTTCCTGACCTCGCGTTGTTGTGATGCATAGTAATGCAGACAGGGAGCATTGTATTTTCAGCGAGAAAATTGCTGTTTTTCATGGTTTGCAAACAATTTCATGGTCCATTATCACAACCACCTGAACTGGATTTTGGTGTAGAATGGGTTTTGTCATAACAACTATATCTCTCTATTAAATTTGGTCTTTTCCAAAATGTATATAGCCCTCCACCCCACATTCCCTCAATTTAGTTGTCTCTTATGTGTGAGTGTTGAGTGGTCAAGGATGACTTGTGTTGTGATGTCACACAAGTTATTACAAACTGAACCTTAGGTTGTCTATACAGTACTGTGCAAAAGTTTTAGAAAGGTGAGGAAAAAATGCTGTAAACAAAGAATGCTTTCAGAAATATAAATGATTGTTTACTGGCCCAAAATGTACAGTTGTGGCCAAAAGTTTTGAGAATGACACAAATATTAGTTTTCACAAAGTTTGCTGCAAAACTGCTTTTAGATCTTTGTGTCAGTTGTTTCTGTGATGTATTGAAATACAATAACAAGCACTTCATACGTTTCAAAGGCTTTTATTGACAATTACATGACATTTATGCAAAGAGTCAGTATTTGCAGTGTTGGCCCTTCTTTTTCAGGACCTCTGCAATTCGACTGGGCATGCTCTCAATCAACTTCTGGGCCAAATCCTGACTGATAGCAACCCATTCTGTCATAATCACTTCTTGGAGTTTGTCAGAATTAGTAGGTTTTTGTTTGTCCACCCGCCTCTTGAGGATTGACCACAAGTTGTCAATGGGATTAAGATCTGGGGAGTTTCCAGGCCATGGACCCAAAATGTCAACGTTTTGTTCCCCGAGCCACTTAGTTATCACCTTTGCCTTATGGCACGGTGCTCC
>VVHJ01020585.1:0-12446 GCA_015107715.1 Tylochromis polylepis
TATTGGCTCCAACAACAGCGACAGCTCCAGTAGCAGCAGCTCCAGCAGCAAAACTCACTCCACCAGTGAACGGAGCTGCAACAATATTGAAGCTACTATGATTAAACCTACATGGAGCGCGAAGGAAGCATGCTACATAGGAAACGTCCTGGGTTTTGAGAAAAAGCCTCTGTCTCAGTATCAAGTCTGCGTCTTTGTGAATGTCTCGTGCTTCCTGTTTTACTTTGACAGTCCTTGTCCTATGTCAGTGTATTCTGTTTTGTTTCCTCCCTGTCTTGTCATGTCTAATTAGGTTCAGCTGTGTTTCCCTCCTGTGGTGCATTTCCCTCATTACCTGGTGTGTATATATAGTGTGTGCTGTCCTCTGTTGCTTGTTGGTCCTTCTGTGTGTTCATCATGTTGTCTCTGTGTTCCTTCTGCCTCGGTCCTCAATCTGTGCCTCTGTTTTCCATCCTCAGGTGATGTGTTTTTCTTAGCTTTTCCCAGTTCAGGTTTTTTGTTCAAGTTCTTTGTACCTCCAGTCACCCTCCTGTTTCTTTGTATTGGTTTTTTTCAGCCAAAATAAAGGCTCACTTTTTGTTATTATACATCCTCGCCTCTGTGCCTGCATTTGGGTCCACAATCTCCTCACGCCATGCCGTCTGTCTTGCCAGACATGACAGGTTTGTCCCAAACAGTCCTACAGATTTGTTGTATTAAAAATGTTTTTAAAAAATGTGTAGAAATCTTGGATAATGGTATTCTAGTGTTTCTTATTCAGTGCCTAATCATGTTTTTTGTTTCTTTTCTCTCTTGAGGCCAGAGGGGTGTACTGTAAACAAAGTGTAACACAGCCAGGCTTTCCTTGTCTTAGTTGGCCTGACAACATCTAAAACCGCAGTTGGAGATGAGTATGGTAAATGAACATGTTGTTATTATGTAGTGCTTTTCTGCTCTATCTGAGCACTCAAAGCTATTTATACAACTTACCTCATTCACCCACTCAGTCACTTTTTTCTGCCTAACATTCAGAGAGCAACTCGGGGTTAGTATCTTGGCCAGGAATATTTGGCACGCAGACTGGAGGGATCAACCCACCAACCTTGCTCTTCTACCTGAGCTACAACCACCCACTGTATCACGACAGTGGTGTTCAACTGTGTCTGTTGTTGGCTGTGTTTACCATGTTCTCTGCTTTATAGATTTAGATATGTATAAATGTTTTTAAACTAGACTCTACAGTGCTGCAAAGTCTCTTTACTCTGCTTTAATTGCAACAACTAGAACACAGCACAGACACCAAAAACACCTGTTCAATCATTCACATTAATTTCACTTTGATCTGCAACCTTATGTACCCCTGATGATCAGTACCCTCGATGGAGAAGGAAACTAGAAGCCAAGATCAAGGTAGCACGATAACATGGGAGAAGGACGCAACCCATAACAACTCCATAAGTCTTTGGCAGCACAAATGAACTAGCTGCTAGTCAGTGACACACACCCAGAAAGGCCAGAAAGTCCGGATCCCCATGGACTCCCAGAAGGGACCGGTCCCATCCAACTATCAGCCAATAACTTGCTTCAGTACCACGAAGAAGCTCCTGTCAGGGATCATAGCAGATAAGATGAACAGGCACATGGCACAGAAAGGAATGGGCAGGAATCTCAGCTACTGAGCTACACAGAGCATTCATTTTTTCATTTCATTAAACTTTATTGATCCCCAAGGTTGACCCCGAGGGACATTGTGGGTTAAGGCTGCCAGCATTCCAGCGCCATCTTACCCCTCCGACCATACATACATTACACAAACATCACGTGGGGAAGACGGGTCGAAGAGGTAGAACAATGGAAATACACAACATGAGGAAGACAAGGAGAAAAAAAAAAGAACTCCACCCAGACTGAGCTCCTTCAGGGAGATCAGTTTGAGAACAGAAAAACAAAACACCTCAGCACATAGCACATGAATCATCACATCTCACAACATAAAATGACATAAGTACATCGGAGGCGTTTGGAGGGGGGAGGAGAGGGTGACTGTATGTCAGTGTCTGAGTACGTGTGTGTGTGTGTGTGTGTGTGTGTGTGTGTGTGTGTGTGTGTGTGTGTGTGTGTGTGTGTGTGTGTGTGTGTGTGTGTGTGTCCTGTATCCAACTCTAGAGAGAGTGTCCTTTCACCCAGTTAGGCAAAAGTCAACAATCCCCAAGTCGACGCAGATGACCTTGAAGGACAGAGCAGAGAGTCAAAACGCAGTCTTGTAATTTGGGAGAATTGTTGTTGTTCCAGCCAGTTTTTGGCCTTGCTGGTGATGGGAAGGCCGCATGAAGATAATAGGTGTTTGGGTTAGGTTAGTGCGAACAAACTGCATTCCAATTTCGCAGTTGATCTAATGTCTATCACGGGTCCCCAGATCTGTCAATTTCCCGTTGCAGTGCCGTGAGCTTCTCCAAGATCTTATCCATATAGTGTTCAATAATCACAGTGTGAGTACTCATCCCCTGCCCATCGTATCAGCCGGCCAGCCTTGTGGGATTTTGAACAGCTGTAACCACTTTCTTTATTCTTCGATAAGCCAGGGCTGAGCCAACTCTGATCAGCAAGAACCCTGTTATCATGGTTCCGAATGGGTAGATGAATTCAATGTCCTCCATCGAGAGTCCCGCCAGGCACGCGACACGCCATTTCCCCCCAGCCGTCTTTCGTGTATCCGGCAGCAAACGTCCCTGCAGGACAATCGGGCTCTCCTGAGCCCAGGCTTCTCGTCAAGAAGAGGGTGTCAGTTGTGTTGAGAGACCAGTTGATCAAATCCATAATTCCTTAGTCTTTAGAGAACAAGACTGAGAGAGTCTCTGAGGATTAGAATTAGACGAAAACTAGACAAGACATGAGAAGCTTCATTCAGACCAGACTGACCAACCTGTGCAAGGTAGTCAGAACTGAAGGAATCACACTACCAGCAGGCAACATTGTAGACATTGAGGACAGCTACAAGTACCTGGGAATCCCACAGGCAAATGGGAACCATGAAGAAGCTGCTAGGAAAGCTGCAACCACCTGCAGAGGGTCAGGCAAGTCCTGAGGAGTCAGCTGAATGGTAAGAACAAGATTCGGGCTATCAACACCTACATCCTGCCTGTTATCAGGTAACCTGCTGGGATAATAAGCTGGCCAAAGGAGGCGATCAAAGCCACTGACATCAAGACAAGAAGGCTCCTGACCATTCATGGAGGATTTCACCTTAAATCCAGCACCCTAAGACTTTACGCTAAGCGGAAGGAAGGAGGCCGAGGACTAGTGAGTGTCAGAACCACCATCCAGGATGACACAACAAACATCCATGAGTACATCAAGAAGATGGTCACGACCGACCGCGTGCTCAGTGAATACCTCAGGCAGCAGAAACCCAAGAAAGAAGAGGGAGTGAGAGGAGGAAGCATCATGGAAGGACAGGCCCCTGCACAGCATCAGGAAGAAGGAACACGAGTAGCTGGAGAAATACCAAGGGTTGAGAGAAGAGCTCGAGAAGATGTGGAGGGTGAAGGTAACAGTGGTCCCAGTGGTAACTGGAGAACTTGGTGGAGTGACTCCCAAACTAGGCGAGTGGCTCCAGCAGATCCCAGGAACAACATTCGAGATCTCTGTCCAGAAGAGCGCAGTCCTAGGAACAGCTAAGATGCTGCGCAGAACCCTCAAGATTTTAAACATCAAGTCTCAGTTCTGATGGAGTTTTATATTTGTTAATCAGGAACTTTTTTTCCACACATAAACTTAAGAATAGGAGAATCACATTGTTGGTTATTATTATTACTTATAGGTGCCAAGCTGAAATGCACTCCACTTGGACATATGAGGCTGATTAGAATTGCATTTACATTTCTTCTGGCACTGATCTGTTTAGATCAGTGCTAGTTTGACAAAGGAAGAAGAGATGGACCTCCCAGGAACATGAGAAGAACCAGTATCTATGTATCAGTATCTATATATTTCAAATTAACATCAAATATAATATAAAGAAATCACTTTTGTTGATATTTAAACATGCGAATGAACAGTGCAGAGTTTGTAGTGTACCGCTCAGTGGGGACTCATGAACACTCATACTGTCCCTACTCTCCTCCAACAGTATTGCAGCACTGTCTGAATTCCATCATTGTAGCTGCTTTTTATCTCCTTCAGTTTTTGAAGTTAATGTTATTATGAAATACATTATCACTTTGTGGGTGGTTAAACTTTGTATTATGTATGAGGGGTAAGCCGTTGCTTTGGCCTACACCCTTTCTGTCTGAAATAGCTAGTTTTGGTTTAGTTTTTTGTCTTTTTTTTTTTTGTTTTATATTGATTGTTTTGTTATGATCAGATAGGAAGAGTTTAGACTTTTTATTTCTGTCTTTCTTTTCTCCTCCATCATCTCATTCAGAAGGTTTGTGAGAGATGTGAAAGAATAGCTGGTGTATACTACAACAACCCAGGAGTTCAGTTAACTGCCTTTAATAACGTCCCATAGACAAATCGAACATCATGCAGATTAATCCAAATTCTGTGCAGTCATGACCCAAAGTGTGTGAAAACATCACCTTCTGCTGGGATGCTACACTCATCAGTAGTAATATCTCAAGATGTCCACAGGAGGTCTCTGTAGACCACAAAATGACATCCACAGCTCGCCGCTTACGTCATTGCTAAAGGTATTGCAAGAGACAGCAAAACTAGCAGGAGTTACAGAGCAAGACAGTCCCTTTACTCAATATTTATTAAAATTGTGTAGTCACGATGCAGAGCAGAACCAGAGAAATTGTCTGATGCACAAGTTGCAGAAAGTCTTGTGATGTGTACGAGAAATATGACTTTGATAAGTTATGTAAACTTCAAAAAGTTGTACAACTTGTTACTAAACATTTTTATGTTGAGTCGCCGTCGTGTTTTTTTTTAATCGAAGATTCGGTTTTCCTGATTCTCTTTCACCCACAAGGATGATGGCTTGATTTCTCTTGTTTGGATTTTTTTTCACCACATCGTGTTCTTCTTGTGGGCAGTACGGTGGGGCGGTTTTTTACAGTGGGCTCTCTGCAGTGAGCTACAAAAGATTTTTGAAAGTCAGTGTTTCCTCCACGCATTTCATTCCCTCACGAGAGGTTTAGGAGGTAATTTGCTTTGTTGCTGAGTGTCAGATGAGAAGGATTTTACCATTATTGTGAGGATGAAAGAAAATCATCTTTTTTAGAGAAATAAAGTCAGCTGCATGTTTTTGAACCCCCAGTAAGTGATAGATAGAAGTACATGTTAATCTGTGATAAGTGAAGTAGGTTTTATGGGTGATTTACAAAAGTTACGCTGTTTTCGAAACACAGACACAGTCAGTTCATCATATCACAGCACTCCTAAAATAACTATATGCTAATAGTAGTAATAATAATGCATTTTAATATTTTTGATCATGTCTTCTAATATTATATTTTGACAATTCCTCCATTGTTGATGTCTCTTTCTGAAAGAAAAAAAATATACATATATTTTTTTGCTGAAACACATTAACAACTAGAAAGATCATTTTTAGTTAAAGTGGAGGTAGTTAAGGCTAATTAAGACTAATTTACATCATGGAACCTCGTTCTGACAAACTGTCACTAAACATGCTCCTAAAGGTTTAGAGCAGTGTTTCCCAAGCACTGTGCCGCGGAACATAGGTGTAGAAGATTGTCTGGTTCCACCTGATTAGTACTTTGGCGATTACGCAACCGGCATGAGTCACGGGCAGAACAATTACATTCTCTGCTACTAGAGGGCAGTACAACTACCTGCTCTGATTAAATGTGTTGCCAACTGCCAGTAAAGCAGACGACGACAAAGAAGAAACGACATAATAGTCATGCTGTGAGTGCGACAACACAGCGCGTAATAGCAATAGATAAATATTTGAAAAGAAAAAGTAGTCAGTCTGACCTGGGTCCTGGAGAAAATTCCGACCCAGATGAAGGCCCTAGCATGAGTTGTGGTCAGAAGAAATCAAAAAAGGTATACTGGGGACCAGTGATGGGCAGTAACACGTTAAAAGTAACATGTTACTGTAATCCGATTACTTTTTCAAGTAACGAGTGAAGTAAGGGATTACTATTGCAAAAAAGTAATTAGATTACTGTTACTTTCCCTTAAGCACGCTGCATTACTGCGTTACTAAACTGTGATTTTGTTAGCGTCCACTGTACACTCTGCGTGGGAAGAAAACTTCTTTCTACAGCGGAAAACTAAACTTCAAATCTGAGCAAGTACCTAGCATGCTGCCACGGGAATGTGAAATTCACAGAGAAACCACCAGATGCTCCCACTGACATGGCACTGGGCAAACCTCCACCGGCCCCACTCCTGCTAAACAGGTGAAAATAGAATTAAGAGCAACAGGCCGCTGAATCTCTGATTTTATTTATTTTTTCTGTGTTTTACTTGCATCTATTTGAAAGAGTGAGTGTAAACACAAAATATTATTTTATTTTATATGCTGGAATATGCAGAAAATAGGTGTAAATGTTAAACAAATTTCTTCCAGTCGGAGAATGTTGCATATAATTAAATTTTTGCTTGATGCCATGTGCATAAAGTTAAAAGATTAAAACTAATAAAACAAGTTTTAAAAGGAGACTTTTTCATTTGATTCAATTTTATATGATGGATTATGCAGAAAAAACGAATTGGGCTGAAAGGTCTATTGCTTTATAACGTATTCAGGTTGTGTATCATGTTGTTATGACTGCTGTCGTATTGTTGTATGCAAATCTAAGTGTGCAGGTGCCTTTCCATCATTGGTGGATCTAGAGGACAGAGCGTGCGGATTGGCTCATTACCTGGAGATGACGTATTTGATGACGCTGCCATGGACGACCTGTGGATTCATCCTCAGCGCACCCCAACTAGCAGACCCTTTTGTTACTTGCTCGATGCTGTTGCATTATATGTATATGTATATGTATATGTAGGAGTGGACTGCCTTTTTGTTTAATTCTAGTTTGCTCATGTTTTTCTTAGTTAGGGAGGTAAGTTGTTGTCTTTTGGTTTCATTCTGTTCAGTAGGTAAGTTTGGAAAATCCCTGAGATAGGCTCCCTTTTTGTTTGTTGTTTTGGCGTTAGGTCCACCCTGAAGTTGTAATCAATTCTTCTTTTTGTGTCAAATAACCTCAAGAATCATTCTTTTGTAAATAAATCATTATCAAATGCCATCAGTTGTGTGACGTGCTGCTTGGGGTCTGACGAGGATGGATCTCTCGTGTGTTATGGTCTGGCCACTCCTAGATGGGCCGTAACATAATCGGGGGCTCGTTCCGTGTCTTTTCTCGCTTTGTTTGGTAAGTTCGGTGGGTGTATATTGTTCTGGTTGGCAGTTTTATTTTGTGTGTGGGGGAGTGGGAATGGATTTGTCACTTGAAGATTTTGTTGAAGCACTTTCATGGGAAAAAATAGAAAAATGTAAGAAAGTGGATCTGCTCATTGTAGCTAACTATTATAGTGTTGAAGTGTCTTACAGTGCTTGCAAAGCAGAGTTAAAGGAAACTGGCTGAAAAGCTAGTGGAGAAAGGTGTGCTACTACTACAAGTGGCTGCTGTAAAAGAGGCAGATGATGGAGTGGATGTTAACGCAGCTGATGCGTCTGAGGCTGATCAGGTCTCTGAACCTCACGAACGTATGTCAACCGAAGATCTGCGCCTCACACTCCGCATAAAAGAGGTACAACACACGTCTCCTTCGAAGAAACCAAAGCCCCACGTGCCACCTTTAATAGGTTCTTTCTCTCCCGCAGGCTGCCAATTTGATGTGTGTATTCAAAACGTCCACAGTTGTGCCCAGCAAAGTAGACTATTTCTGTTTGGCTTTTGAGCTCATTTTGTTGATTGGTTTCTCTTTCAAAATGAACTCATCACTGTTGTTAGTTTCAGGAAACTCTCTAAGCAGAAAGGCCTCTGAGTTCAGAGGTTTTATACTTGACCAGAGGAGGAACTGACTCTCTGTGTTGTATTGTAAATGTTTTTATTATTTCATTATTGCTTTAAATAAAGTCACACTGATCACTAATCTCTAATCAGAAGGTTTGTTCTTGTTCCATGTGAACTTTCCAGATGAAACTGAATCCCAGCTGGAACTGAAGAATGAAGCAGTGTGTGTGTGTGTGTGTGTGTGTGTGTGTGTGTGTGTGTGTGTGTGTGTGTGTGTGTGTGTGTGTGTGTGTGTGTGTGTGCGCGTGCGCGTTGTTCATCTCGGTCAAAGACTCTTCATTACAAGTTCATCAGCTCACGGCCGTGCAGTGCAATGTTTTACCTTTATGTTTTACCTGCACAGCTCCACTCTCCACACCGCTATTACAACCAATAAGAAAACACCGTCTCCATGTCTCCATGAGTCAGATTACTGATTGATTGAATCAGACATCAGGGAGTCCTCCTGCTCTGTGTGACACTTACAGCATCATCTGTGAGGGTTTTTCTCATGTCTCTAATGTCTGTCCTCCTATGAGCCAGAAAACCAGTGTCAGTGCTCCATGCTGAAGAAGGTTTTTGCACCATTCATCAAAACAAACCATCAACATGACTGACAGAGACTCAGATCATGGAAATGGAGCACAGTGAAACTCAGAGCTCTGTTTCAGTTGACGAGTAAAAACCTTTATTAGGATGAGACCAAAGTACAAAATCCACCAAGTGAAAACTGAGAACTCTGAAAGTTCAGGGGAAAACAGAGAGCATGCTGGGAAAGATTCACAGCAGACTGGAATATAATAAAGGAAGCAACGAAATCTGAAAACACACTAACACAAAAATCTGAACCAGGAAACACATGAACTAAATTAACTACAACACACGTCTAATATACTGAAGCATAGAATCAAGTTAAAACAGTAATGAAAGTGATGCAGTGATGTCATCTCGGATTCTAGATGTTTCTTTATAAAAAAAAAGGACTATGTGCTCTTAATGCTGAAAATTTTAAGTTGTAAACTGAAGCTTCTTGATATCATATACTGATGGAGGGATTCAACTTCAGCCTGCTGTGGTGCTCGAATGTCCTCCTGAAAAGAGAAACCCTGATGTCCCATCATGTGGCTCTCTGTGGTTATAAAATGTTCTTGTTTGCACTGAAGTGTTTTAACAGGTTCATTTATGAGGGTGGCTGAGAATGTGTCATAATCCTGAACATTTCAGGATATAGCAGCAGCTTATTGAAATTATAGCCTTCACATGCTACCATGTATTGTCTGTAATTAGTAAACCTATGTGGGGTGATGAGTTGTTCTGTGTATTTAGAAGTAGCCCAGATGTCCCAGTTTTAAACTGGGACTTGAACGCAGCTTACATGTGTGGATCTGTGTGAAGCTGACAGCATGAAATTTGTCTCAAAACTCCATGTGGGCATGCAAACTGATCTGTGCCTACCAGGTGATTTGTACACTCGTATTTAAGGTTTTGTAAGTGAGCGAGAGGGGATGCTATATTTGTTAGTAAAATACAAAAAACTTTAGTTTTAAACAGTTGTACGCACAGAAAGGTTTTTAAAAGAGAAAATTATCCGATTCATGAAGCTGAACTAAATAAATTGTGCATAATTGATCAGTATTTATTCAGGTTTGGGTTTACACATTTGTAAAGTTGTTATGTGTGGTCAAACTGTTTTGTATTTGTTTGGATAGTGGATTGAAGCACGTGCTTGTGAGTTTTCAAAAATTACACACAAATCATTGTACATGTTTGTAAATCTTCATGTACGCTTGTGGCTCATAGCGTATCCATTTGTAACTCTTTTGATATGGCTTCCTTCCATGCAAAAAGTTATCTATATTTAAACTTGGTCCAGAAGCACCGTGGTGTCCTGTGGGCCATCACTCATTTGAAAAGGACAGTTTCAAAGTGGGAAAGTGTTCTATGGTCAGATGAGTTCATTTGATATTCTTGTTGGTAATCAAAGATGGCGCATCCCCAAGAGGAGGGAGTGTTCACTTCAAAAGCCAGCGTGGCACATTTTGTGTTTCAGCAGCACAATGGAAAAGTACATACTGCAGCTATTACAGCATGGCTTCATCAGAGAAGAGTCCGGGTGCTGAACTGCCTGCCTGCAGTCCAGATCTTTCACCTATAGAGAACATTTAGCACATCATTAAACATAAAATATGTCAAAGATGACCACAAACTCTTCTGCAGTTGGGAACATTTTTCAGACAAGAATGGGACCACACACCAAAACTCCAGAAACTCATAACCTCGATGCCCAGACGTCTTCAAACTGTTTTGAAAAGAAGAGGAGATGCCACACCTACGTAAACATGCCTTGTTAACCAACCATTTTAGGACCTATAGCAAGCATCAAATTAAAATTTCTCAGTTTAACATTTGTTATGTTATTTATATTCTGCTGTGAATAAAATATTGGTTCATGTGATTTGAAAGTCTTTTAGTTTTCATTGTGCTAAAATTTGAAGAATGTCCCAACTTTTCTGGAATTTGGGTTGTATTTAATAAAAGTCTCCTCAGGCTGTGAAAACACATTTTATTTAAGTTTGTTCACACCTAGTTTTAGTTTTTAGTTCAGTTTGACTTCACTAATAATAACCTTAATCAAACTGAAAACTGAAACACATGAAACACTCAGTTCATAAAAGCTGTTTATTGAACATCATGAATATCATGATCTTCTGAAAGAAAAAATGTAAGATGAGCTTTTCTAATGAAATGGAGAAGTTACCAATTATTATTACACAGATGAAGCAGTTTCAATGTGTAGAAAAAACCTATTCTAAAATAGTGAAACAAAACCTGTGCATGCACATATAAGATCTAGGGAAACCTAAAATCAGCTTTTTATAAGGCTTTGGACCCTCATCATACATTAATTCAACACCTGTGTCACGAGGCTGCTGTGATTAGATGTCTGCAGGGCTTTGTTCAAAGAAAAGAAAAATTAGAAACTCATTATTTGCTCCCACTTTTATAGTATTCACTAACAAAATATTAACTGTCACAATAACAAACAGCAGAACAACATATTTGACATTTAAAACGTGACCACATTTACATTGTAATCCCAGCTGTCAGAACTATAATGAAATATTCTTGTCATATGTCTGCTCACAGTCATCTTCTTCTCTTACATTATTTAGTAAACAGTTTACCAGACTTGTATCTCAGAGCTCCTCTGGTTCCTTCATCCACTCTGCTTCTCATCTCCTCCAGTTTCTGGACCTTTTCTGTGTCTCTTTCCTCCTTCATCTTCTCAATCAGGAAGTCCAAGTGGACAATAGTGGATGCTGAATCAGCTTTTAGAGCGATCTGCTCCAGTCTGACAACATGTTGGTAGGACTCATCCAAGAACTGTGACTTCTCTGCTGTCAGTTTGTTCATTTCCTTTTCAAGATTTTCCAAAAGACTCAACATTTTCCCCTCTTTCTGATGTAAAATTCTTTTCATACCTCTTTTTCAAAGCATCCAATGTCTTCTTAGTTTTCTTTGTCTCGATCACATAGATCTGTGTTTCTTTCACATGAGCTGATGCAGGACACTTGTTGGTACAAACAGTGCAGTGGCCCCATTTCATGACCTCAGAGTGTGAAGGATACCAGGCCATTGTGCATCCAGGATAGTGACAGTTCTCCTCACAGACTTTACAGCTGACAGCTGCTTCATAAAAAACAAAAAACATCCCACCATCAACATTTTGTTTATCCTCATCAACTTCTATGGTGAAATTCTCATTCTTCTTCATCTCTCTTTCATGTTTTTTCAGAGCTTGAATCTGTCTGATTTCTGTCTGTTTCACTTCAGCCACTTTGACTCTGTCTTTCAGGTTTTGGATGGCGGCTGTGAGTCTGATTCGTTCCTTCATGACATCAGATGTTTCCTCCAGTTTTTGAGGTTTAGATGTTTCCAGAAAGGCTAGAAACTGTTGCATTCCTTTCACTGTTATTTTCCATGCAAACTCCAAACTGGGCTCTTCTTCCTTTGTTCTCTTTTCATTCTGTCTGTTATTAAACAGGAAGTGAACAGGGTCACTCTTCTCATTTCTGACACATTTAATGTTTGCAGCATCAAGAGCTTTGAGAGCATTTTTAGGTGATACTACATCTGTGTGTAATGAGGGCTACAATATTTTTCTCCACATCCTTTCCAAATAGAGACATCAATGAATCAAAGATGCTCCTCATTCAGTCCCTCAGTCGATTCTCAATTGCCTTCATCACCAGACCCACTGCATGAACTTCATGAACTCCATCGTTTGATCCAAACAAGTCAAATAATTTGTGACTGATGATGTTCTCTGGTGTTTCCATATCCAGGAGTATTGATGATGGTCAGAGAGTAGGGCAGAGTTTTATCTTCAAAACCAAAGATCTCATAAACGATCACATCTGATGTCTGACTTCCTGTCTGACTGCTCTCCTCCTCCTCTATGATCTGAAACCAGACTTCATCCTCCCACTTCACTCCCATGGT
>VVHJ01020587.1:7032-18408 GCA_015107715.1 Tylochromis polylepis
GGAGGGGTGGGAGGGGGGGGGGGGAGGGGGGAGAGAGGGGGGGGGGAGGGGGAGGAGAGCGGCGGGGGGGGGGGGGGGGGGGGGGGGGGGGGGCACACACGCACAAATGCACACAAACTCACATTTCATCTCCTCCTTCATAGTGTCTGATCTGCACACAGACTATTACAACAGGTTCACTAATTAACCGTCCGTGCCTGCCTCTCTGGGTGTCACTTTAAGCCTCCTCTTTCACTCCCTCTGCTCTTCATCTTCTTTATTTAATCTGTTGTGGCCGCTCTGGGATCTGTTGCCACTCTATAAGATGACACAATGGTGGCAGAAAATGGCTAAAGAATCCCAATAATCGACAAGCATTAACTTCAGCCACTTCTGCAGTTCAAATCACAAAAAAGTAATTATTGCTACTGATACAAACTACCATTGCCATTGATTGTATAGTGGATCTTGTTCCAATGGGTAAGCACACTCAGATTTTTATGTTGTGCTAATGCTTTTTTGCGAGATAAAAATAAAGCTAAAGGAGGGATGGGAGCAGCAGATTTAAAGATATTTTGCTCCATTTAGGATTTAAATATGTAATTCTGCCACGAAATACCACAACTCAATCACGCAACTTTGAGATTCAGACCTCCAGGCCCAGTTTGAAGCTCCATTAACAGCATGACTTTTATTTAAAGTTCTTCCCAACTATCAAAGAGTCATAAGAGCTTTTTTAATGTTAATTTTAACTACTTACTTTACAACCAGTATTGATGTTTCACAAGGTTCTTTTTGTCCAAGTCTCAACACAAGAGCATCAGAAAGAATCATCCGATTTCAGAGTGCTTTAATTCCACAGTAGTTCACAAGTAACGGATTCGTGAGTTCCACGTGGTTGCAGGGAGGTAGCATAACAACAAGTAGTAACTCTAGACATGCTCACAAAAGTATGGGATGAATTTGATTACGGTATAGACATATGCAGTGAGGACACACTGAACACTTGTGAACAGTGCAAGTTTTGTATGTAAAACTATATTCATCCAGGTATTTTAAAATTCACATTCAGGGTCCAGACAGAATCTCATCGATTTGAAAATTTCATGAAATTCAGAAACTGATGTTGGCAAATTAGCTGCAAAATGACAGGTACTCAGCAACGTTTTCTTATATAGTATTATAACCAAAATACAACCAGCAGGCAATGAGCTGCATCGAGTTTGCTGTTGCAAAGATGCAGACCAATTGCTGCTGTCTGTGTTTATAAATTTGACATCAGGTGTTCTTGCAAAACTTCACCAATCTGTCACAGCTCATCTGTGTTTGTTTGGAGACAGGTTGCATCTCACCGGGTGACCTGTGCCTTGCAATCAAAAGCAAGCAAACCTCTGGGCAATCAGTTTGTTGCCTCAACTAGTTGCAATTGGTTGAAGAATGTGAAAATATTAGTTGTAATCATCGATTTTTCCCTAGTTGGACGCAAAGTCCTTGAGGGAGTCAGAGTCATGTCAGCGGGGGTTCAGAATTCAGTCACATGGGGTCACGTAGCCTTCAAATAGTTCCCACAAGTGCTTAGCGAGCAGTTGAAACGCATGCTGATAAAATCAGACTTGTTTTTTTACCTTCTTAGCTTTTAAAAATGCATCTCAAACTTTCAAACTTCTGTGCTGCTATAACTCTATAGCAGGACTAGTATATGTTGATAATTTTCATTTGAAATGATACGGGATTCCTTCTATTCGACGACTCTGGTTGTAAAGAGGTTTCTTTTCCTTTAATATGACAACATCTGACGAGTTTAAAAAATAAACATTATGTTGTTTCTGCATAAATAATTAAATCCTGAGAGAGGTGCTGGTATGTTACCATCACTGCACTTTACTTTCACATGTGGCGCAGCATGAGAACCCCGGGATGATATCTGGTATTTTGCCATTTCCTGGCGTTTTTCAAGCAAATGCGTCAAACACGTTCTACATCCAGCTTCTCGACCCTATCCTGACATTTTATATGCTTCTGTCGGACACGATGGGACATCAGCGCCTTGCTCTGCATGCCTGACACACTCAGTCTCTCCACACTCAAGTTGTTTCAGAGACCCCAGAGGGCAGGTCAGGTTCACATAGCTGGAATTCCTGAGGAGGATCTATCTGGACAAATCCACAGAGAAGATTTTAAGCGTTTGGCTCTGATTGTTATGAAGAAAAAGGCGAGCGAGTTCACACACAGCTGTATTAAATTACTTTGATGGGACACATGACTGCCTGTGTAACCAGAAAAAAAAACAACGCCGTGCTACCAGTCTTCATTCCCGGAAGTTACTACAGCAACTATTATTTGCTTTATTTAGTTTCTCAGTGCCAAACTATTCGGTAAGCAGAGTATCCCTCTAAAGTGAACACTAATTTTCTGTCATATAAATATATACACACAATTATGGATGGTGACGTCAAACATGGACACAATTTAAAATAATAAGTCCAAAGCTACAGCTTCACACTGCTCCATATGCAGCTTTCCATGCATTTTCCTACTCCTGGCTCTAGTTGTGCACATCCACCCAGCTTCTTTCATCACAAACTTCTCTGCCTACGAGTGCTTTTAAAAATGCTTTTTCGTCATTAAGGCTTGGCTTTCTGAGGAGTCCAAAAATAAAAATAATGAATTGGAGATGAGTTTAATAGGCCACTTCAACGATCCGCTGTTATAGACACTAGTTCTAATCAGGCTGGAGATGGTTTCTCTGTGAATAGCCAAATTAAAACTCAGAAATGAAAAAGCAGCTTGCTCTTTTTGGGTGGTACAGTGGTGTAGAGTTTGGCACCATTGCCTCAGGGCATGAAGCTTCTGGGTTCAAATCCACTGGCCAGCTTGGGCCTTTCTGTGTGGAAATAGGGTAGGATACAGCACCCCTGCAACCCTGAACTGTATAAATGATTAATGAAATGGATGAATGATGGACCTTTACTAATCTGTCCTGTCATAACACTTAACAACATTTCCAGTTCCTTTATGATGACAACCTCAAGGATCAACGATTGCGGTCGTTGATGAGTGGTCGCCAATAGCTTCCCAATCAAGGTTTAAAAAAAATAATAATTTCCTTGTTTTTGATGATCTTGTGGGATAATGGGACATCTGGACTATGGAAAAACCTGCCCAACTCTGTCAACTACATGACAGAGCATCACCTCTTCTGCCATCAGTATGAATTCACCATTTTCTCAAGGACCAGTGTATAAGCTGAACCCGAAGGCCTGAGAATTAGCCATGAGGTTGAAGAATGATACGCCTAACCCCTCAGTTCTAGTCAATCCACAGGGAACAGATTACTGAGGTTTAATACCACTGCTAACTAAAAAACAGGACCACTGCCAAAGAGTTGAATGACCTTGCCGGACCTGTGTGGGTACTAAGTAAGAGAAGGACATGCACATTAGCAGAAACCATGCATATGAAAATCCTGACACTGAAGGCACCGGGAGGAGTGACGCCCCCAATCTGTTAAAGATTAACACTCAGCAGAATCAGCACCTTGTCTGGCATGTACTTGTAATCTCCTTCTCTCCTCTGTCTGTCTTTGTGTTAGGGACTGTCGAGAGGTGTTGCCTCAAAAGACGATTCCCCATCCACCCCTCCCTCCATCTTTCTTCCCTCTCAAATCCCCCCCGATAGGAGGAGGAAAAGGAAAAAGAGGTGTGAAGAATTGTAAGCCTGCTAAATTTGAAAACACATCTTTCCTTTCCAGATTTACAGTCATACTAACACAGCACTTTTTAAAACCTCTAAGAAGGCTTTTTGTAAACGCTCTGAAGAGTGGTTCAGTGTGAAAACAACAATGTTGTTTTGTACTGTCAACGAAGGAAACAAAGCTTCTCCTTTATCACCAGAGGCCCTCTGTCACTTTCAATTTTTCCTATGATTGATCACTTTACGGGCAATGTAGCCAATCAAGCAGCAGATGTTACACCATTGATCTGCATTTATGTTTTCGACGTAAGAGAATAAAACAGTGATGTGACTCAGTGTGTGCGTACAGCGGCACAAAAATTACTATTTGTGGTAGTTATCGGCTTCTGTTCATGAGCAACATGTCCCTTTTTATTCTCGCACAGCTGCGTTAGAGATGCAGAAAATGTCAGGAGACTTCAGTTCAGGTTACACTATGTTAAAATGATACAACGCCTTAAAATTACACATTACTAAAAATGCGGACAGAAGAGAAATTGTGCTCGATGTTGAAGCATATGATGCATTTAATGTCACCAAAATTAAAGAGAACAGGAACTAAAAACAACCCGACTCCATCAATAAATCCTCTTTAGACATGCAATACAAGGGACTTGATGCACTTGTGGGATCGACTGTTGTCGGTATCAACTCTTTTGAATGTTTAGCTTTCCTCCTCCGTTATCATTAAGAGCAGAGTCCGTGGTGTACTGCAGTATGTGAGAGAGCCGCTCCCGCCCCTGTCCTCTGTGTAATGTCTAATGCAAATCAGACACAGAGGCAGCAAGATTAAAGCTTATCAGGTGCTGTATGTCTTATTGCTGTTTAAACAATTTTTCTTTTTTTTTAGTCAGCTAAGCAACTCATGAAGACACAAGGGGCAGATGACGTCCTAATCCTGCACCTCTATCTATTGGTACAACGGTGAGTGTTGTGATGAGGTGTAATTGTTTGACCGAAAAAATAAAGTTTGGAATTTTACACCTAAGAAAAAACTAACATTTAGACAACACATCAGACGTCAGTGCTGGATATCTATGCTCATATGGACTGAGTAATGTGTTAGGAACGAATTGCCACATTGTTTGAAGGAAATAAAAATGATCAAACTACAGAGAGCTGAATTCAAAGACACCCTGAAAATTGAAGTGAAAGAATGATACTAAAGGCTAGTCCATTTAAACAGAATTTTACTTATTCTATGGCAAATCGGGCAGTGAGCACAAGGCCCACTGGAGGACATCAGGTCCTCTGTCCACCCTCATGAAGTCTGTTTCTGCTTGTTTGGTCAGAGACATTCACACCAGTCTCCTGCTGGTGCTCATCCTGTTCCTCCTTGCACAAAGGAGCAGATACTGGTCCTTCTGATGGGTTAAGGACCTTCTACGGCCCTGTCCAGCTCTCCTAGAGTAACCACCTGTCTCCTGGAATCTCCTCCATGCGTTTGAGACTATGCTGGGAGACACTGCAAACGGCACATATTGATGTGCCATCCTGGAAGAGTTGGACTACCTGTGCAACCTCTCTGGGGTTCAAGTATCGCTTCACGCTACCAGTAGTAACACTGACCCCAGCCAAAACACAGAACTAGCGAACAAAGAGTCAGAAAGTTTCAAAATGTTCCTTTTGAAAAAATTTCACTGTATACAGAAAAAAAAAAAAATCAGGATCAGGCTGGGATTTGTGAAGATTTAACCAATTCCAATCATTATTTTCCCTATTCCCAGACATTTTTGAAGCTACATACCAAACAGTTTCTTTCTCCAGCTTCTCAAGAGTAAATATTTGCTGCTTTCTATGCGGCTGTGAAGTGAACAACCCAATGTCTTGAACTGAAGAATTTTTCACTACTGTCTGAGATTACTGGCCAGATTTTTAAGAGCCGTGTGTTAAATCTCACACCACGGATGTCAAACTCATTTCAGTTAATGGGCCATATGGGAGTCCAGTTTGATCTAAAGTGGGTTGAGCCCATAAAACCATTGCAAAAAATAC
Organism: Tylochromis polylepis; assembly: GCA_015107715.1. Lineage (NCBI taxonomy): Eukaryota > Metazoa > Chordata > Actinopteri > Cichliformes > Cichlidae > Tylochromis > Tylochromis polylepis. Next base: position 12,739 of record VVHJ01020587.1, read on the forward strand.
CCAATAAATAATCACCTCCAAATTCTTTCCCTTTGCCTTCAGTGTAAAGAAGTAAATTCTGAATGGCTAAAGGTTCCCAGCCTGAGACTTCCCGGGAATATTAAGTGCAGTTTTAACAGTGCATCTCAGTTTTCCTACGATCCGCAGTGAATCAAAGAAAGACTCAGATTCACTGGCGATATCTTTGCCAGAAAGGGGGACTGACTAGGATTAAAACCCACAATTTGGACATCCACTCTAATTAAAATGATCTATTAAATAATCTTACACCGTTCATGATGCACTCTGCTGCAGACCAGACCCCTCTGGCCTGCAGACCATATGTTTGACACATTAACATTAAAACATTATTCTCGGTTTTAATGCAGATAGTTTCTGAATTGAAAAATCAAAAAGATTCAAATCAATACAGGACAAGGTAAAATGGACAAGATGAGGGGAAGTAGCATGGGAGCAAGAGTAGCAGCGAATTAAGTGAAGGGTAGAAACTAAGACAGAGTGCCACCAGAAGTCGGTCTATTAATAGACTAGTTGTGGTTCTGGAGCTTTAATTCTCCCCTTGAGGTCTTAAATAAGAGCAGTTTCCCCCTCTCCTTTGTGTCCCTGTCACACAGTCACACAGAGAAAGATAGATAGACTGAAAAAGAGACTGAGACAAACTCCTGCTTTTCTCCAGCTGCACTGTTTTCATGAGGGGGATTCGGGAAATCTTGTCAAGTGAATAGGTTTGAAGTCTCTGTGCGTGAACGTCTGTGAGAGAATGTCTGCATACAAACGTCTGGGGAGGAGGGGGTGTCTGCCGGTTTGTGTCAGGGAAAAAAGGAGCGATGCCGACAGAGGGAACAGCGGCGGGCATGCGGATAGATGTACATGCACACAGGTAGAGCAGGGAAGGAAAACTAAGCAGTTGAACCCAGCCAAAGGCTCCTGAGAGAACATGGCTAAAAATAACCTGACATCAGAACGGGACGGGAACAGAAGCACTGAATGTTCCCAAACAACACGCACAGGCAGACAAAGCCCGTTTCAAACCATGTGCTACCATTACCTAACACACTAAACCTGTCAGCATTCAACATGAATGCTACAGTGCATTGGATTTGTGCAGGCAAAGGTTTACCTGAGCAGGGTGCTCAATTCCAACTCATGCAGTTAATGCTCCCTGAAAAACAAAGGTTAAACCAAACAATCAGGTCTTTTCTTTTCATTGTGAGAACTTCCAGAGGTGTGTCAGCAGGAACCGGATAATGAGCGATGTGTGGGTAATACCTTCTGCCATTTAGCTGATCTAATAGAGATACATGTCATACTTGAGGCCAATGCACACTGAACAAGTTGCAAAAAATCAGAACTTGCTGTGTAACATATATACACGCACCAAACGCATTGGGTTTTGCAGAAAATTCATTCTCAAAAAACGCACTGTTTAAAAAACAAAACATGAAGTCGACATCAAGCCTGAGCTGGCCCTGATGTTTCTGAATAAAGAAAAGGAAGAAAATGAGGCTCTTGGTTCATTCAATTCTCACGAGAAGGCAGCAGCAGGGAGAATATCGTGGTTTGATTGAGGAGTTTAAGCTGTATCATGGCCACTTTCGTACATATTTCAGTGTGTCAGTACAGCAGTCTGAGCTCTTGTTGGTAGAGTTGGGACCACAACTGAGGAGGCGGAGAAATAATTTCAGCGAGCCGACTGACCCGGAGCAGCTTCTAGCTGTGTGTCTGAGGTAAAACAATATTATTTAACTCCCAGATTGGTGATTCTGTTCATGTGGATGTAGAGTTTTCAGCTGGAGAAACATTTCGTGACTTGGTTGAGTTTTTAGAGGTGTCTGGAACCACCCAACTACCTTAAGAAAAGGCACAGCTAAACCTGGATGTTTTCATACGTCCAGTGTGAAAGTCATTTATCTCCTCCACTTTTAGCTAAGTTGGAGTCCACAGTTTCCTGAAAAATAATTGGGCTTGGTCAGTTGGGTCCATTTTCCACCTTGTATTGGCTTAACAGGCTTAATCAATAAAGAACTGAATAAATAAAATGAAGTTCTAGGGCAGGAAACTATGCAAATGTCCCACAGAGCAGTTTGTCACTACTCAATATTATGCGGAGTCATTTGGTCCATTGTCAATATAAATGTATTGCTTAATCCTTTTGGTACAGGACATCTACTTGTCCATTTGCTTTTCAGGGAACTCTTTTCCTTTTTTCTGTTCGTTAAGGGACTGCAACTGAACACAGACAAAAAGCTGAAGACGAGTTTAATCTGGTTAGTTTCACACCAAGAAAGTGAGCTGAGGGAGAAAAATGTAAAAGAAAATGAACTACAAGGGGATTTTCCTACAATAACATGACTGAAGTAATGAAATACAGCCTGCTAATTTAAAGCCATTTAAGGCTTTATGGCAAATATTTCATCAATCCTGAATTAAATATTATACTCTTTATAATAATTTAAAAAAAGGCTTCTCTTCTGAGCACAATCGGTAATGCAAGCTCCTGTTGACTGTGCTTCAGTATCACTACCGGATTGTGCGAGTTCACTGACTGTGCAGCATGTTTGCGACAGACTCCCTGCTCTCTCCTGCACACACTCGGCGCTTCACATCACGTGCACTCCCCTGTGCTTGGCTTGAAATGGACGTATCCAGACAGCAGTCAGCCGTAAGCCGGTTTTCCTGGCTGCTAGTCTAAACTGGGCCTATCTCCGCTCTGCAGCCAGGGAGGGGTTTTCCCCACTCTGTTTAGATAGCATTAGACTCACCTCGCAATCACTTAAGAACCAGGCCCCCCTCCCTATTTACCCACCACCAGCTACACCCAGCACTGGGTCTAATCAGGGCTGGAATCAATGAAAAGCAAATAGCAGGAAATAAACTGGCCTTTCTGTGTCCTTTTAATGTCCCAAATCTTTTTTTTTTTTCCTTCAATTCTCTGAATACTTTCTTTGATGGGGTTCAGTGGATGGAAACGAGTCGCTCCGTGTGTGTACTCTGTGTAATGAGAACGCAGAAGAGTAAAGACCAGACAGGGACAGAGTGACAGGGCGACAAAGAAGGGCACGCCACGCGAGGAATTAAAATTAAACAGCAAATATACTGATCGCTACGCTCAAACTGATTTTTTTCTCCCCTGTGCATGAGGAAAAATAAAGTGTAAGTGTACCTCCAGCCGACGTATTTAGAAACTGTTTCAAAGCTTCAAGCCAGACGTGCTCGCAACCTCTGCGTGCTGTGCAGTCTGTTGTCTTTTCTTCTATAGCAAGCCCACATAGCACTGGCTCTCCACAGTAAGTCACTTAAAACTGACTGTTCCTTTACAACTCGCTGATTAGCACTCATTGCCTTTCATATTATTTCAACACCTGCTGAGTCACCAGCAGCTCCTGTGCACCCTGGGACTCGGCAATATAGAAAAGAGGGAGTGTTGCAGGCATGTAAAGCCTCTCTTTCATGCATGGGTCCAGTTTAGTTTAGGCTGTCAAAAAACAGTAGACTACCATTTTGGGTTTTTTGAAGCTGACATGACATCAAACCCTCTCTGCTGCGTACCCTCTGACGGAGGGTCCCATTTAGCCCACTGGATTATCTACAAAGTCCGAAAACTGCAGTGAAGTCCTTAACTGCTACGATTTTTTTAAATAAGATCCCAGCTTTACCACACAGGTTTGAAACTCTATTAATGAAACAACTTATTGAAATCTAGAAATATTTTCCATACTAATTTAATACTATTGTTACCTCCACCATCGGCGTGTGTGTGTCATTCTATCTGTAAACACGTTAGCTCGAAAAGTTCTGAATGAATTCTGATAAAACTTTGCACGGGTGTAGAGTTAAATCCATTAAATGTAACTTGAAGGTGAAACCTCTTTAGTTCTGCTATGTCTTTCAGGCTAAGAGTGAAAAAACAATGGTAAACAGTAACTAATTATATACACATCAGCCATCTTAACAGCTTTAGCTGGTGTCTAAAAACGCTCATTAAACACCCCCCGCTCCCTCCCTCAGATTAGCCCTGACAGAGACTCAGATAAGGCCTGAAACAATTCAAATAATGATGGTACAGAGTTCACAACCCAACTCAGTTACAGTTGGAGCAATTTACGCTCCACTTCCTGTTTGGCAACAGGAAGGTTTGGCAAAATCTTTTGGGTTTTGAGCAGAAGGCAGCAATGCTGTGCTGTTTTGAAGGCGCCTTATGAATTGGCTAATTAGAAAAGCCTCTTGCTCTGCAGGTACCTGATGATTTGATCATTTCCCATTTCTTGAAGAGAAAAAGGTAATAGCTCCATGTTGTTCACAGCAGAGCTCCCTCAACTCCGTTCTGTACAATTTATCGTAATCATTTTATTTATTTGTTTTGTCATTTCCAAGTTAAAAGGCCTGTTTATGCTGAAATACATTAATTTATATTAGGTAATTATACCTGTATACAGTTAGATCCATAGGTTTTTGGACAATGGTAAGATTTTCAACCTCTTTAAACCAGCACAGTGAATTTGAAATCAATTAAGACTTAACTTAAAGCTAACTTAAATTCTAAAAATCAAGGGGTTTATCAAAACTACTGTATTAATAGTTTGTGGAATACAGTCATTTTTATACATTAGATCCACATTTTTAGAGGCTTTTAATTTAAAATAAGTGCATTACATCTTAAAAATCACACCTGTATACATATTCCAGCACACATGAGAGAGCACTCAAGGTGACCTGCGAGCTGCTGTCTGATGTGGAGTCATAAAGTTTGAATGAGCACCAACTCGCTGGAGGCGGAAACACAAACCACATAAACTGGAGCTTAATAACCCAGCGCCCACAAGATCTCTGTTTGCCTCCTAAACAAACCTGGAGAAACAAGACTGTCACCCAGACAGTGCGAGTCAAAGCACCGGTGTGGAGGACCGCTCTAGCACCACATCAATTTGTCATGTAAGTGTAACCCAGTTTTAAGGTTTGGCTAAAAATGGCCCGACGCAACATGATGTAAAAGGACATGTGGGCCGGCAGCTCAGCCAGCCAGCTAAAAAAATGATGTGGCATGTTGTATTAAACTAAACTACCATAAACTTGGCTGCTACTGAGCAGAACGGGCTGAAAATGGACTCAATAACAGGATATGCTGACTAAGAATCTAAAAAGGCGTGTAGGATGGTATGAAAGCAGGCAGGGCAGGAGGGGAAGACAGCACGAGCACACAGGCCAAATGGTCATTTTGACTCTGGCGAGCGTGTACCTGCCACTCTGGCAAGCCAGGGGCAACCTTTGGAACTGCTATCATAGGATAAAAGGGAGAAACTTCCAGTAAATGCTCTGGTCAGCTGCCTACGACTGCACAAGCCTGCAAACATGAGTCAACACATCCATGTGGGCAGACACCCAATAAGGCACTACGCTGTCCATCTCTGCATCCGTGTGTGGCCACAGAGCAGCTTTAGATTGGCACTGCCGCACTGTTAGACACAGAATTGAAAAGTCTTCTCTCCAATATAAAAACCCAAGAAAAGAAGCGAAAAGAGCTATAAAAAAATCTAAGTAAATAAATAAATAAAAGTCTTATGTGTCCTGGAACAAAAGGTTTCAGTGTAATGATGCAACTCCAGCAGCAGCACTGCTGACCATCAGAGACTCGGCAAACATTTATTACTGGCACTGTTTGGAGAAACCCCA
>VVHJ01020592.1:2294-14786 GCA_015107715.1 Tylochromis polylepis
GGGACACCCACTTCCTCATTAAAAAACCAACAGCCATTAATGTTAGATGAGGGCAAGAGGAGCTGGAGGAGGTAGAGTTGGGAGAGAGAGGGAGGTGTTTTCCCCTTGATCGACTCCTAAGGATGCATGATGAATCCTCACAGACACACAGGCCAACATGCTGAGGAAGGGGAGGAGATGAGAGGCTGCAGACGTTTTTCCCAATGATAGACTGACAGACATAATCGAGGTCCTGCAAAGTGACTGCAGAATCTCCCAGACTGATGCACAGTTGGACATAGTGATAAATGCATCAGAGATTCATACAGAAGAATTGTAAATTGCAGGATTTGCATGACTGCAGGAAGCATAATTAATGGCAGATTTGTTAAAAAGCACTGTCTCCCTCCCTGTCTCCCTTACTCTCACATACACAATGAATGTGCCCCCACCCGGTGCCCTTTGAGATGGACTGTTAATACTCAATATATCCCTGCTGTGCAGTCTTAAATTGGTAGGCTCCCTTGAGTGGAAAAAGTGGCAGGGGGGTGGAGGGGGTAAACACCATCCCAGCCGTAAGTCTTGGGACTCAGCAATAAGACACAGCTTAGGCTTAGAGCTTAAACATAAACAGGCAAGCTCAAATGCTAAAAAAAACGAAGGCTTCACAAATGTCTGCCTTTGCTTTTTCATTCTAAGCGTGCTGAAAGTTCTTCTTACCTGAAGCTATCCACCAATGTATGTAATGATCAATTCTCTGAGACTCTCCACTCAATTGCACTTCTACTTGTACAATTTTTATAGACAGTTTGGTCCAGGTAATCAATCCCATCAATCTTGGGATTGACTTCAGCTGCATAGACTAAGACACACAAGCTCAGAAAACAACAACAGTTTTGAACATCTACATTTCAGTAGTTTATGTGCATCGTTGAGATTGGTGTGTCACACGGGTCTTTATTCTGCACTGTGTGTGTGTGTGTGCGTGTGGTGGTGGTGGTGGGGGGATTGGGGTCATTGTTATTCCGCTGTATTTAGAGGAAACCTCCAAGAAGAAGAGACTACCGCCCAAAGCAATGTGGGTGAATGTTATAGGGGCCGTGTATTTAGTTGTGCGATGTATGTGCGATTACGTGTGCGTGTTCATCTTTTCTTTCCAAATATTCATCCAGAGTTATTGGGGTTGCACGGAGAGTTCCAGAGCCCTGATGAGCTGTAGAGCTGTAGCCCTATAGCAAAGGATAGTCTATGGGGAACCTGCTGTGTGTGTGCGTTTGTGTGCGAGTGTCTGGAGGCCCTGTCTGTTGCGTAGAGCTGGGGGAGACAGAGATGGAGAGTGCGGGCAACAAGAGCTATCTGACTGGGTAATGAATTTACTCCTGCGGCACTCTTTAAAGCATAATTACACTCATCAAAGCCAGGAAGGCTTCTCTCGCCCAATGACTCTTAGCTAAAACAAAAGCAGAGCAAAAACACCACTGCTTAATGTTCTTTCCATATTAAGGTACCACAGTCATCATTACAAACCGCAATATAATTTTTATGTCTTTATTTTGTCTTTAGGCAGAACTCAGACTGGAAGTCAGATTTTTTTGTGTAGCAGTAAATGACCATAGCGATTTGTGGTCAAAGGGCATAAATACTCCAGAGTTCAGTTTAACAAATTTAAACAATACAGTCAAAGTCTTTTTATCCATACCATTTAACCTCCGCTTTTAGTTGGTCACACATCACATTTTAGCCTTAATACTTTATTCCCAATCTCCCTGTTTGACTCCTGTTCTCAAATTCAACCCCACGTTTCTCTTGCGCTCGCTGTCTGCCCCCTCGACTCCCCTTTGATCCCCCCCTTTCACCTCCAATTTCTGTGGAAAAAGGTCAAGGTTGTGTGCCCATGCACCCATGGGGTTGGAGTGTGTGGTTAGCATACAGAGAAACTCTGCAGGGAGTGCACAAGCCCAGTTACACCTGTACTAGCGCTGGTGAGGAACTGCATGCTTAGTACAGTATTCAGTTCTCAGACTTGAATACAGACGGTCTGACACTGTTGGGACCAAGTGTGCAAAAGCAAATATTGCTGAATGTTTCATTCATCTCTCTTTGCAATTTTGTTGTGAGATTCTTTAGGACTTAAAATTATTGATTTAGAAAATGCATAAGTATGCTGTTGTAGCAGTGGCTTCTATTGGTGTCACTGGGACACACATTAGCAACCTATCATGATAATGATTGCTAACCCCACTACACAGCAGCCCACAAAAATTTACTAGAGGACAGATGTGGCCGACATCTTTGAGAAAACCACCATTATACCCCTTCAGATAAGTGTGTCTCTTTGAAGCCGTGCTTGTAGAAAATGGAGGAAAAGAACCACAACGTTGATCACTTTAGAATCAGTGAGTTTATGATTTGAACCACTATGATTCAGCATAATAAAAGTCAGCATTTGCAGACCGAGGAATTAATTACAAGCAGTCGCTTTTCAGCTCACATAGTTGTGGAGAGAGTACTGAATGTTGTATGTACTTGTGCCTGTGAATTACTGCAGAGGAGCAGTCGTGTCTTGGTCTGTTGTGTCTTGTGTGAGGGGAGACATTAAAAGCAGTAAATACATTATGTGTGCTTTTGTTAGGTGTGTGCACAGGGTGTTTGTTCAGTCTGCATTTAGTCTAATTACTGCAGCCCCTCTGCTTGGTGAGGTGATTTACACATTGTTTTTCTCCACCAGGTCTTTTGGTAAATTTGAGATAAGCTCTCTCTGTTTTCTTGCCCTCCAACTCAACATAATAAACAGTTTCATTGTCTTGTTTTCCTCTGCAATGCCTTTGTGTCTCTTGGGAATTTATCATCTGCCTACAGTATTTTAGGGGTCTTAATCTCCTACCATTTGATTACTACCAGCTAATTAAAGAGAGGGGATGCCAAGCAGGTGACGGAGAGATGGAACAGAGAGGCAGCAGCAGTCACCGCACAGAAGACGGGGCTTCTCTTTTGTTCCAGTTCCCATGTGCATAATATGACCATACTTGTAGAAATTTTAGTTTGCACAGTGAAGCACAGTATATCTTCAGATCTATTCCATGAGCTGAGTTGTTTTTCTTTTTGGTTTCGATAGACACAGTCTTTATTTTGCTTCACCCTCACTACCAGACTGCCAGAGGCCTGTAAGAGGGAGGGGTGCTGGGTTTCGAGGCTCTGTGGCTAGAAGTAAAGAGCTGCTGACATCAGCACCCAAAAGCTATATTAGTGAGAAGAAAAATAGTACAGTGGGAAAAAAATGCTTATAGATTTGGGTTTTTTTGTTGTTTTTATTTAAAAAAAAAAAATAAAAATCCCCAAAACATTTAAATTGGGGGTAAAAAATATCTTTTGTTCCAACTTTCTCCCAAACAGAGTTCCATGTCTTTTAATTTTTAGCAGCTGATGCGGCTCTTTAACTCTATATCCATTTGCAAAGACACCTTGCCACTTGTGAGGTTGCTTTAACTGAGGAGTGAAATGGTGGTGTGCAGATATGAGAAGGACAGAGATAAATGTCACAGATGACAGTGAGTTTGTCACAGCACAGAGATGCCCTTTTCCCCAATCCCTCAGCAGAGATGCTCTCTTCACAGGTCTCAATCCCTTGTCAAGTGGTTGAACCTGGACATACATATGCATGCTGCTACACATGAAACAGAATGCATCTGCTTGTCGTACTCTGCGGCTGCCCTCGTAGACAGGCAGACAGGATGTTCTTAGCCGCAAGGCCAAGGAGACAACACACGATCTGCTGACCGGGAGAAAGGGGGCACGAAGATCCTCAGGGCAGACGGATGCACTGCTGTAACTGTGGATGAACTACTGTATCTTGTTGACAAAGTAGACTCTGTCAGCATATCAGCAGAGCGATATTCAAAATGACCTCTTCTGGCAATTCACCAGTTTTGTTCTCATATGGGAATGCACATTCTTTGAGGGGATAAGGATTGTGGTATTTCTTACTGTAAGCATGCTGAAGGGCCTCTTGCGTATTTCAGGTTTATATTCTTATAGAAAGCACGGAGCATAAATATATATATTTTTTTATGATTAGGTGTAGTCAACCAGATGATGGCTTATCCACTGAAGAGATATCAAGTTGTAAAATATGTATTTAATACAGCTTTTTCTGGTGTAAAGTATGAGCAATGAATCGCTGTTGTTTTTTTAATTAGAACAAAATATTTTTGCTCTCTCCTATTAGAGGATGTTGCTTTCTATTTTAATTGTCCAGAAGAGATATATTCCTTCCGCTTTTGTTTCTTCTGTTTAATCACAACCAGAATCATCTGTCGTAGCGTGGATTGGTGCCCATTAATCATAGGAGAAAATGGGATATCTTTTTCATAGGAAGTATCTCGATAATGATGATTTATTGAATAACAGTATAACCTTTTTTCTTTTTAATTTCCAAGTTTTGTTTAGCTTTCTAAATGAGTTCTTTTTAAATTGTTTTTGTATGGCTCTTTAATGTGATGCTTTACTGATTTGAAACAGTATCTCAAATATGAACTGCCTCAGCGACACTTAATTAATCCTAATTGCTTTGAAACAAGCCAGCCTGCAGAATCACCTCGTTTTTCTAAACGACTCTTCCTTCAACAATATTGCATGCAACCATTTTTCCCCTTCTCTCCTGGTGTGATGAAATGCGCTTTTCTTTGCTATCTATTCCTTATCCATTCTGTTCCGCCACACACTCCTCTCTCCGGCTGTGGAAAAGCTTTCAGAGGCTGCCAGAGCAAACCCGTCATCCGCTGGCAGTTTATTTGCTGTTGTTGGTGGGGGATGAGTAATGGCAGTACCACTGTCCTTATCACCAGTCCACACACCTGCACTTCTGCCTGTGCCACACACTTAATTGCTCCCCATACCCCCACCCCTGCTTCAGGCCCTGATATCTGCTTATGCTCTGCATTCCTGGATAGAGGCCTTATGTCCATTAGTGCCAGGGCTGCATGGGATTTATAGCTTTGCTAGAAATCCCATGCAGCCAGAAAGCTAGAAATCAACATTTCTGGTGTGATGAGGCTGGAAAGGTTTTCATCTTGATGGAAGATTGTTTTTGGTGCGACAGATGGGGAGTCAGCATTAACCATGTTTGCTGTGAATTTGCTGAAGAAAAGCAGTGGTGATATTTGCCTTGATTTTCAGGACTGACAGATCCCTCATGCTCAGGGTCACAGCTGGCCTGCCACTGAGGAAACAATGAGGGACAGAGCATCAAACAAATAAGACCAGAATTCCTGAAGGAGCATTGAAGTGGGCAGGCTATTCCAAGGTGAGGGTGATAACTAGGTGTATGCAGATATATATGTTTTTATAGCCAGAAAACTATGGAGTTATGAGCTCGACAAAACAAGGCCAACAAGAGGAAGTGCCTATAGGCTATAAGATATATCTAAAGGAACATTACTTTGGGCTGTTGAAAGGTAATTGGAGAGCTGTTTAAAGTCCTGCGGTTGTAGATTCTTTAGGCCCACTCCACCATTGACAAGCCTGTAATAGCCTTGTCTTTCAGTAACTGTGAGGCTGGTGGAGTATACCCAGTCATTCTTTCCACGAGGAAAGAACTCTCACAGGAGATCATGATTGTACCTTAAGATATTATGTCTGTGTATTATTAGTCGTTCTAAATGTGGAAGACTTTTATGGAGTTATTGGTCTGCTCTTTTTTTTCTACTGGTAAATGCCCCTGAATGCATTTATTCTCCTATTTTCTCTGTTAAGTTGCAAATGTCATATTTAAAAAGAATGAATATTTTTGTGCACTAGCGGCACTTTTTTTTTTTTCTTTCCTCGAGGCGTTACTACACAAAGGAATTGGAGCAAAAATTTGAGACATGCAAATGATTCCTGTTTGTAAAGACTGATAGAAGAGTGTTCATTCAAGCAAGCTGCCTTCTCAAATAGAGGCAGTGGCAGCATGGGCTGCAGCTCTGGCCTATAAAAATCATCATCAGCAGCAGCTTTAGTATCTATTTAAGAGTATCCATCCTCCACTGGGCGAATACCCCAGAGAGAATCTCTATTAGGGCTCCAGCTGGATACAGTAGCAGCTATGGTTATACTCTTATCCTGCCACCAGCCTCTCAGGTCAAGGGGGTGCTAAGAGGTTCCTATTGGCAGCTCACCCCTCCCCAGTGATAAATATCCACAAGCCTACTGGATGACACCAAATTTTTCATCATTAATCCGGGCCATTATGAGGCTGTTTCCTCGGCATTGATCCCCAGTCGAGTCCAGCTGACGCAGCCACTTCAGGGTTGATGGGGGGGGCTGGGGAGTTGTCACCAGTGGAACTGGGACACAGCCGGGCTGCCCAGTCAAGTGCAGGGTGGAAAGCAAGTATAAGCATGAATATGAAGCTTTGTTTGTGCATGCTAATCATGTGCACAAACAAACTCAGGTAAACATATTCATACACACGTACATAAATATAAACACAAAAATGTGCCTGTAAGGACTGGGTTATTATGAATCAGGGCCAGATGTCCAGGTGTTTGCTGATAGTGAAGTCTTAATTATATTCACATGTGCTACAGAGTCGCCTTTATGCACGCACTGTACGCACACACCACTGAGCTCAAGGGGGCAGATGCACAGCTTCTGTCTTAATTTCATTGCAGATTTTTACTTGAATTGCTCTCCTTTACCCTTCCTGTCTGCCCAGTTGCGATTGGCCTGCTGTTGCACACTCCCAGTGTTTCAGAAAATGAGATGAGCAGAATGCATTAGATCCCACTGGAGATACACGTAGAGCAGGGAGAGTCACCGTATTTTTTTTTTCTTTTTACAAATGATATCAAATCAGGGAAAGTCTGTCAGCTGTGAAATTACTGTTCATCTGGGTCTTTCTTGTTTCTGCTCACTGAGAGTCACAGAGACTGTAGAGAGAAGCAACATAGGAAAAGCGAATGGGAGGTATTAGGCTCAGCATGTGTTCCTCATCCCTCATTTTTCTCTTCTCTTTGTCATTCTCTTCTTTTTGTCATTAGTTGTTGAGGACAGTCTTGTCAGGGCTGACGCAGTCTTTGATGAAGCAAGGCACAGAGATTGTCCTCGGGCCACACAGAGGCTCTGAACTTTACCTCCAGGTTAACAGTGGGGACTGCTGAGAGTCACACCCCTTTAAATATTTCTCTTGTATTGTTCCTGAGGTAATGGCTTCATGTACTTCATGAAAGCTGAAATGAGTGTTGTTTCCGAGGTGGTACCGTCAGCCTTGGTTTAATTAAAAAAAACATGCCGAGTTGATCGTAGGGTGGCCTGTTTAATAGAGTAACCATATTGTCTATATAGCTCTCCCAGACTCTCACTGCAATAGTGACAGCCACCTCGGTCAGAGTGGTGTGGAGGTGGTGTTGTGTCTGTGGAGAGAGGGTCAGATGGACGAGGTAATTACCCGGATCAGTGAGCATGAAGGTGGGGCCATGGACCGCTGTCATCACCAGGCTAACAGCTGGAGGCTAAAGCCTCTTCAACAGCTGGGTGATTACACACACACTCCAGCACCAACACACACGCAAACACTTGAGCACAGTCCACAGGAATTATCTTCACCTGTACTGAAAAGAGTTTTGGAGCTGTGATAATTGAAGGCATGGTCAGCCCAACTACTTTACTCTTTCTTTACTGAGCTGGGCACTCCGCGAAGAAAGCAATGAGCACACAAGGTCCTCCCACTGTCCTGCTGTTCATATCGTCATTAAAACCGTAGGAAAATGTGACCTCCCCCATGCCCTCCCATTTTCTTGTGTTTTCGAAATGTTGACACCCCTGTCGCTCTCTTTTATCCTCCTATATGTAGAAAATAGAGACATTAATGGAGCAGGCAAGCCTACTGTGTGAGTTATTATACTGCTCTTTCCCTAATGGAGAAAAATTTAATTATCAGCTAATTTGGTGTGTTGTCTCTGGTGACATGAAGTTCCCCATAGTGTCAGCTCCCATTAACTGCTCTGCCATGACTCCTTTATTCAGTCACTGTGAGTGAAGATTACAGGTAGGCACGCTAAAGTGATAAGTTCTTTTGCCTTTTGTAGTACATGCTGTATGGATGTTAGGATGTTGGCATTACTGGAAAAAGAAATGTATTTCACAGCTGCTTAGTTGAATACCAGTGTCAGCTTTGCATCTGATCAGAGGCATTGTAAAATTAGATCAGACAAGTTTCTTGTTGACTTTTTATTGACAAAACTTGTTTACATTGTGAGTTTTTTCATCTGTGCATCCTGTGTTCAGTTTGACTTCATGAGTACCAAGAAAAGATAAAATGAGGATAACTGTAATGTTATTAAAATGAAAAAAAGAGTCCCTTTTGAAGACTATTATCAATAGCCCTCTTTTAAAAATAAGTAACCTGTATTAAACCTTTGCATAGTTTGTCATACTGTTATCTACTAAGTGTGTTCCTCATTTATCTGTCCGTCTCCGCTCATAACCACTGGGTATAATAATAGTCAGCAGTGGAGCCGTCTTGCTTCCATATATATTGTTGATGTCATCCAGTGGGACCATTAAAACAATGTGTTATGATTGGGCATCTTGAGCAGTGAAAGGGATTGATTTCCATTTGCCCCCCATTAAATCCTCAGACATCTGGCATGCCTTTGCCAGCATGTTACCAACTCCTCCTTTTTGTTTTCTGTTGAAATATTCAGGAGTACCTCTTGCTTCCTTGCAGTTACTACCTCCCTGTCAAAATACGCTCACTCTAATTTATTTATATATTTAGTGTTAGGGTGTGAGTGTATACTATGCGGGCTTTGTGCATAATCCTTTGACAGCTGAATTGAAATCAAGTGATATTATGTGATTATATGATGTGACTCCATAATTGCTTTACCCCCCAGTGTGTAAGTGTGGTTTTGTGTACCTGCATGCATGTGGTGCCTGTAAATGAGTGAGTCTGTGTGCAAGTGGTTGTGCCAGTGCTGTAGTGAAGCTCTATAGATGCTGGTGTTGTGTTGTTGTATGTTAGCCCTGCAGGCCAAGCGTAAAGACTGAGAAGGCACATGAAAAAAACATGATAATCATCCCACCACAGTGCACACAAAAGCTTAATTGGAGAGAGGGACCCCCTCCTTATTTGTGTGTTACAGTCAGTTCATTAGGCCTTAGTTTTTATCTTTATGTCAGATATATAGCTTTGTTTTGTTTTGCTATCGATAAACATTGCATTTAACACAAGGGTTCAGTGCTAAAACAGCAGATAATGGATGTCACAGTATAGTGAGGGTGCAGTTTAACCAACATTATTTATAGGTTTGGCTATAGTTATGTTATGTATGTAATAGTTATGTATCTCGTTTTGTTCAAGAAGCACAATTTTACTAAGGACAGTGCTCCAGTTTCACCATCTTCAATCTGAATATTCTAGTGGCTGTTATTGAATTTGGCTGGAGGCACTGTCAAAAGGGGTATAAATATGTGGGTCAGAAGTGAGAAGTGTTTGGCCACCCCCGTCTTTGCTCTCATAGCCATTAGAACAAACACCACACAGATGTTTATCCATGCGTACCTCGCCTGCAACACAATATCTTATCATCAGAGAATCCGCACTAACCAAATCAATTAGAGCCTGTGAATATCTATGGATCTGCAGTGCGAAAACATAAACATCCCCCAGCTCCTCCTGAGAACAGCTAAATTAATAACTCTAAGTGGATAATGCCCTTGCTCCTATCAACATCAAAATTGAATTTTTGCAAAAGCTGAAATATAGCTAGGGCACGCTGCATTGTGGTAGTCAGCAATACAGGCATTTGCTTTGATAGTTCGGTATCCTAGGGTCCCGATCTGCACATTGAAATTCAAAATGCAAATTCTTAACAGTATCTAATTGGCAGGGGGTGCTTAATGTAAAAGTGTTCCTGGAGCCATTTCTTTCCAGACACCCTCAGTTCAGCATCGATTCTCCACTGAGCGACAAAGAGACTATGAGTAGAAATCTACTGTGTGGTGAAATAGTTGTCGTGAGCAGAAATGGGTCAAACGGAAGTCAGGTCTACTGGTTAGCTGTAAAACTGGGGACTCTTGGGGATAGGAAGCAGCAGTGTTTTGAAATGAGTGGAAAGGACAGCGTAAGTGCTTTTTCATAATACATAGTAAGATGAGGGCCATCAAAGTCCTACCCCCTCCTTTTTTTTTCTTCTTTTTTTTGAATGCCCATCGACTGTTGAGATCTCACTGCAATCGCTTATTTGCACTGTTTTATCCACTGTGGACCATCTACAGTATAGTGACAGGAGCAAAATAACACACTTATTTAAAGAGTCCTTGTGCTGGCACCACTTAGACATTCACTATTCACATTGGCTGTGATGGTATGGTTGGGAAGAATGCATCTGAACAATCAGAGAGATAGAGCTATTGTACTTGGTAATATCAACCAGTCTTTGAAGCAGCAGTACATCAGCCTGGACTCGCTCAGTTGTTTATCCCTGGAGTTTGTTCAAGTAAATCTGGCTCTGATTAGCTCTTTTAATAAGATAAAGTGTCTGCTCTCTGGAGTGGTTCATTCTTCCTGGAGAACAGGCTTCTATGTGTTTTCTGTGTTGTACTTTCCAAGGACTTTGTCATATTTTACTTCCCATCATAAATTTAAGTCAGTAGTGACCCTGATTCACACACATCCTTTCTTATCCTTTTCAGACTGTTCTGCTCAATGGAATTTTGCTCATTTTAAGGCCATTTCAAAGCCTTCCCTGATTACTTTTTCTACCTCCTCATTCTCTTTTTTTCTGCTTTGTCCTCTTGTCCCTTTTGTCCTTCTTCATTTCCTTCATCATTTGACTCTTCTCCATCAAGAGTGGATAGTTAGACTAAGTAGTTCTTGTCTGTGTCCAGTACATCATCTACAATGGCCCTTGAAGCATCCAAGAAAATGGATAAAATGTCAGAAGTAGCAACATGAACACAGAGGGTCTTGCCCTCTTTCTTTCAATGTCAAAAGCAAAGAGTGGCAAATAAGCAGTAAATAACTGAAGTAGGCAATATCGAAGAAGAGGAAAATAAGATGCCATTGAGAAAAATGGAAATCTGACAGGATGCTTCTTGAAGAGAAAACACATGAACAATTTATTATGTATTAAACATTTTCTCAATCAGTATATCTAAATGTTTTAAATTCACATAAATACACTGATGTTTTGAAAGCGGTCAGTGAAACACATGAAAGGTTACAAAAGCTGTGGCTATCTTCTCTTTTGTTCTCGCCGTACCGCAATAGTACGTGAAGTTATTGGGGTCCACCGTGATCTGATACAAGGGGAGATAGGGTCAGGTAATCCACTAGCCTCCCCGCAAACACTCTTTCATGCTAGACTGCCTTTCAATAAATAAGAAATGTTGTCTCCTTCTCCAATATAATATTAACCTGATCCCCCCAACGGAGAGTGTGAGGGGTGGGGGTGGGCACCTCCTGGGTTAGTGGCAGGAGAAAGGCCTCCAGGCCACACTGCTAATGGATACACACGTACACAGTGTTTGAGGATTAGATGAAAACCCATCTAGGGGGAATATAGTCCAGGAAAGAAGAGGAAGGGAGTACAGGCATCTCATTTGTGTCCATTTCAAAAAGAAACCCCATCACATCTTTAACTCCTGGTCATAGAGTTCGCAACGCAAAATCAAGATGAATGTGTATATAAAATGGCACATTGAAATGTCAGTGTGATATCATCTGGACTTATATGTGACTTCCCTGTGCGAGTTTCATGTCTTATTGACTATAATGTATATTTTGTAAATTCCATCTTTTTGGTCACACTTAATACCACACAGCACAGCTTAGCCCACAGAAGATGAGATCCATTCCCACCAAGTACTACTGGACCCATTGTCATCCAAAGAATACCCCAAATACCAGCACTCCAATTCAGCCGATTCAAATGATTTTGAGGATTATACAAGATAAAATATTGTGCTAGCGACACAAAGAATAATTGCTAATGGTGGATTTAGAATGGCCTCATTCTTGAAATGAGAATGAGGCTGACAGATAATATTTCAATTCTTTATCTTGAGCTGTCATTAATGAAAGTTTAATGGAAAGGATGCTGAGAGAGGAATGTTAATTATCACTATTCATTTTTTTGCCAAGCAGAAAGCCTGAGAAGGTTCCACAGGAACAAAGATGATTCAGACTTGATGTTCACATAACCTGTGCTAGCGTACCGACAGACCCAGTCTGGCTTGTTGCATGTTAATGCTGCCCACCCTTGGCTTTTGACAAGCATCCACGTTCATGCATTCAACTCTTTATTTTTAGTCCCAAACCAACTTGCATGAGGCTTTTTATGCCTGTAGTCAATCAATAGTCATGTAGAATACTGAGCAATGACAGTACAGAGTCCTAAATGTCTATCTTTTATTTATGTCTCCACTGGGTTTTGATATATATATATATATATATATATATATATATATATATATATATATATGTATGTGTGTGTGTGTGTGCGTGCGTGCGTGTGTGTGTGTTTGGGG
>VVHJ01020592.1:32634-44377 GCA_015107715.1 Tylochromis polylepis
TCATTATGGGGCTGTGTTACTGTTCATGTTGAATTATTATGATAGTGTCCAAAATAAACATGCACACCACAGTCAGTTGGTTTATGAGAAAAGGGAAAAATAATCAAAATGGAAAAATGAATGTAATTATAAAAAGTGGCGTTGTGTTTCCTTTGAAGTCTGTCATTTTCTAATTTTATTTTAATTTCACCCTTTCATCCAGTTGGCACTAGGTCCCTGCATTTCTTGATATGTGATGGAGTACTGATTGTAGAAATGAAATGTGTGGAAGAGAGCTATTACAAGACTTCGACTGAATGGATCTGTAAAGCAATCAGAGAAGAAATGTGATGTACAGTTTGGCACAGGAGTGTCATCCACATGTCCAGTAAATCATGCCCCAGTTCTCCCTTTTTATTCTGAACTTCAGTCTGTGTGGCAGACGCATAATCCATCAGTAACAGAGAAGCTAAATCCACAGTTTACCCTGCTGTGCTAATGGAGGGATTGTATCTTCTTAGTCCCACAGGAAAGTTGTGCCATATACCTTCCCATTGTGAGGCTAATCTCTGGTTTATGGGCCAGAGAATATCTTTGCAACCACAACAACTACTCTCCAAAATCTCTCCCACAAACCACACAAGGTCATATCTCAAGCAATTAACTGAGTTCAGCTCAACACGTAAGCTGCCTCCTCCCAGGCATTGAGAAGCAAAAAGACAGCACTTGCATGGGGTCCTGGGATGGCGACTGCCCTGGGGGCTTTTGGAATTGATTGGCTATCCTTACTTAGGAATGACCGAGCTTCTCTAAGCGCTTAGCATTCTGACCTAAGAAAGATGAGGTTAGTGTCCTCTTGGCAATTTCCACACAAATCCACTTCACTTTACTCCGCTGCAGCACTTGACTTTAGTTCACAGGTTCTATTCACTTTAGTTCTCTGTGCTCTGAGAGAGAGAGAGAGAGAGAGAAGATGCATGAAATGAGATTAGGTTGGTGGCTCTCCCTTTTCGTCTATCCTACCCCTCTTTTTGTTGTGGCGTGCCATAACACCCACCTCAGGGTCACAGCAGCAGAGAGCAGTTTGAAGGTAAATAGCTATGGAGGGTAATGAAGTAGATGAATAATAATAAACGTGGGAGTGTGCTATGTGGTGCCAGGATTTGGGGGCAGCCAGGATCAGTGGGTTTTATGAATGCGGGCCCTGGGGTCATAGCCCACATACTTGGGTAGGTGTCAGGCAGCAAGATCACAGCAACAACAGGAACATCTGGATGTTCCTATATTATGGTCTGCATAGATCTTTATCTTCTAGGAGAATATCTTAATCTTCTGCTTAAATAGGTGAACTCTGGATGGGGAATCTGAATATATATGGTCTCCAAATTAGTGAAGCTCAGGTTGGAGTTTGAATCTGTTGACTTTTGAAGATTGCATTTACATGGTTTTCGACATGATAATCATGACAATCACAGCATCTTTATCGCTTCTAGCCAATATAAATCAAAGCTTTCAGCATTCCGAAATCTATTTTATCACATTTTTAGTCAAGTAAATATGTCCAAATATAGTCATTTTATACGCATGCTGCATTATAGTGTGTCATTTGATATTAGGGCTATCTGCTCTTTTCTTAGATATACAGGTGTAGTGCTTTCATCTGTGAATTATCTACTCAGTGATTGCCTGTGACATTTTTAGGCCATTGACAGCTGTCTAAATGTTACACTTTAAAGCTCAGCGCAAATCTCTTTTGCCCTTTCTTTCTTACTCTATTTGGGATTTTTGAGTGTGTTCAAGTTCACACAAAAGAAGACTGAAATCTTTTTTTTTGTTTTTGTTTATGTGATAATGTGGTAAAGAATCCACATGCTGATCCTTGAGCGGCTGGAAAATAACAGCAATATCTAAGCATTTTGTTCTTGGGGGGCAAAATGTATACACTCTACTAGCTTCCAGCTGGATCATATCTCACAAACACTATCAGTATCATTGGAGCACATCATTTATATGAAAATTCCTGCAGACTGTGGGTATTAGGCAAAATGCAATTCCTGTAAATGTATGGTGGAAGTGTGGAAGATGCCTTTGACAGCCATAACATATAGAATAAATAGTTGTTTCTGAATAGGTCAAAGCTACAGTACATGCTTATTATTAGGTTTGGTTAAAAAAAATAAAATAAAATCACACAGCCTGACTATCACTCCATGGGCACAACATCTTTCAGGCCCACATCCAATACACACTCCCTTCCTCTTTAGCTTGAAAAAGGATGTCAGTTCACGGGAATTTAAATAGTTTTTCTCAGACAATGAAATGATAATGGATAATGGCGATCCACGAGGCATAAAAAGGGAAAAAAGAAGAAAATGGTCAAGGTTGAGAGAGTAAATTTCCTGGGGTCAGAGGTCTAGGGATTAGCAGATGTCAGAAGGAAAGCTGGGAGGATGGGGTGATACAGCCATGGTGGTGGGGAGACGAAGGGGGCAGAGAATATGATAGTGGCCTCAGACATGATCCAGTAGTGACCCGAGGTCACCGTTACTTCCTCTTAGACCTACATGAAATGCATTGCCTTCTTTCTTACTGGATGTTACTGTTGCTTTCTATTTGCTTCAAACTAACCAGTTCTTTTCTTTTGTTTTATGTCTGATCCTGACCATCCCTTTGTCTTCTGCTGCATCCTGAACTGACTGTACACTCCACAGGTGAGTGAAAATAATTTAACTGAATTAAAATAGACATACTAATTAACAATATAGCCAGTGAACTATCAACAACATAAACAAAACCAAAACTAAAATAATTAACTGGTAGATAGAGATGTATAGATCAAGACACCTAGTGAAAGCCTGAGAAGAGCATTTACTAGATTTAGAGCTAATGCCTTAAACAGGATTTTCAACATATGATCTCTTGCCCCTCAAATGACACACTCTAGCAAGGATCCTATGCAATCCTCTGAGCCTGAGCTGTTAATATTTGTTCTGAAGACCCGTCTGTGTGTGTTTAAACCCAGCTGGGATCCCACTGAGTGCAGAGGGAGTGAAAGAGTGCTGCTGAAGAAAAAAGAAAATCTAGAAAATCGGCTTAATTGGCTTAAATTAAAACGGCACAGGAGAAATTGGAGCGGATGTGGTGTGAGGTTATCTGGAACGATGCACTTGTACAAATATGTGTGCGTATGTGTGGGAGGGCACCGCAGCACATTGTAAGTACTGCCTCAGTTCCTTCCTCTGGGTTGCTTGGCACCAGATGGCCTCCCTGAGTGAGGAGCAGCTGAGGAGTCTGACGAGCCCTCACGAGGCCATGTGCAGAGATGTGAAAGAGGCTCCACCTTTCTTACATGTAGCTCTGTTGAAGGGGGTGAAGGTATATGGGCCTTTGGAGACCCGTTAAACTTTCATCTGCAGTCGTCCTCCCACTCTACAGCTGGTTCAGCCCACATCCGTGGTCCCAGATAGGCCACGGCCAGGGTCACAACCTCTCTACAGCCATAAAATATACATCACTCCCACTGGAGGAGTTCCTCCAGTCCATTTTCCCATCCCATTATTCTTGACACGGTTTTCTTTGTACACAAAATGATTAGGAACAAACTTGTTCCTCTTGATATATTGGTCCTTGTCTGGCTTTGTTTCACCTCTGCTCATTTACAGTGTGAATTCACTCCCACTTTTGCCAGAGAGCAAATAAAGGTCTTCGCTGTCGTTTCCACACGTTGAGTGTCACACTCTGTTTCCCTCTGTATCTCAGTTTCTTAACAGCAAATAGCATTTCTCCTAGCCTGGTGTTATCTCCTCAGGGTCACTGTTGAGGGAGAAAGGGAAGTGATCCAGACTGGCTTGATCTGGTTGGACTTCTCTCTGATAGCACCAAGTCAGGGCATGCTGGGCTAATGTAGTTCTCTCTAGTCCAGAACAGTATTAGAAACATTAAGACATACAGGGAGCTCTTTGTGGGGTTTTTTTTTTGCAGTCCTTGAGGTCGACTGATTTACCTTGCATGCCGTTATTACCATGTCTGTGAACTTCACTCGGGCAGGTTGTTCAGCACAGGCGGTTCTAGTCACCAGGCAGCAATGGAGCATATAGTGCAGGAACTGTCTCAATCCAGAACAGATTGCATGCTGGCAGTTAACTGATAAAAATACAGCGGTGTGGTGGTAGAGCTGATGAGTCAGGAGACGTTTCTTCTTCAGCTGAAGTTCAATCCGCACTGGCAGCCCAGCTGAGCTATATTTGAAAAGAGGTACTGAATCAATGTCAGTTTCAAAAATGCTTGTTAAAACTAAATATTTACTGTATCGCAGAAAGCATCCAAAAATGCAGCTACCCAGCACAATAGAAAAAGCAGTAAAAGTGAAAAGTCTAGCAACTATGTTTGACTGCAGCCATGTACGATGAAAGGGGGGGATTTATGAAGTCTGGACTTGTTCTTACTTCACCCCAGAGGCACAAGATGACATAACCAGAGCAAGTGAGAAAAAGAGAGAGGAAATGACCATCTATAAACACGGCATGGTTCATCTGTTATGTTTTGTTTATTGGAGAAGGCAGAAGAAGTTGTCTGAAGAACATCTTTAACAGCCGTCTTCTCATTTCTGGTCAGGTTGACATGCTGTATCATAGTGACGCTATCCAAGTCTGCCAGCAGGGAGTCGTTCAGACTGAATCCTTTGGGTGTGCGTGTGTGTGTCTGTCTGGGTGTGTGTGTATGTGAGTGTCGACTTCTATGATATTTGAACAAATTGATATGGATTTATATCAGGTTATTATTGAAGTATACTGGTCCTCACTTTTACTTGTGTGTATAAATCATGAACTATAACCTAGTTATGCCACACAATCATCTACTAAAGTGAGAGCCACGGTGCAGTCATTCCCTAAACAGCTGTCTTACAATGTTTTGTCTATATACAAACTGAGTGTGTTACACTGCAAGTATTCTAATTTGAAAATTGCTCCTGCCCTCACTTACACTCAAAACAAAAGAAAAATTAATGAGTTCTTCACCAGCTATGGCTGACCATGTAAACCTTTTCTGCTGCTACTATTATTAGTAATATAATAATGATATATATTAATTTATTTACACATTTTCCATCAAAATGTGTAGCATTAAAGTTAATTGGTGACATATTCAGATCTGCACTGAATATGTATTTGCAAACCAATATTTCAGTCCAAACTTAATACATATGTGTATTTATTAGCGTGCATTATGTTTTTGCAGCACACAGGAGCAAGAAGGCAAGAGATTGAGTGTCAGCTAATCACTTCTCTTTTTTTATTGCTTTTCCCTGCACTCCTTATTCCTTGAAAAGCTTCATGTTAAGAAGATAGAAGGCAGCTCAACCATATGCTTGTTTGTCATTTCTCCCAACTTATGCCAGCTTTTACTGTTTGAATAAAAGTTGATAGAAGTAATTTGGAACTCCTGGGGTTGCCTTGTCTGTTTCCTGTAGCTCTGATTCCTCATCCCTCTCTGACAGATTGAGAGGGCAGGAAAGAGTCTTAGATTTGAACAGGTTTTCTCACCACAGCCAGGTTGCACTGTGTGAACTGTGTGTGAGTGAACCCTGTCAGGACCGGACAGAGTGCTGTGTTGGAATGAGACCTGAGGATGACTTGTGCGTCACGGTTGGCTTATGTCCTCTCCCTTTACTGTTTAAAAGCCACAGGCTTAGTGATGAGGCATGCTGAAACACACGATGTGTGGAGTAACATTCCTGACATTGTTGCCTCAGCCAGTCAGAGGTAATTGTTTATTTGAATATTCTGGTGCAAGACGGCTTCAGCATGTCAGCTGCTCAGAAACAAATTGATGAGCAGCGCTGTTGTGAGAAACTGGCTGACGAATGGAGCTGCAAGTCCCAGTGTGCAGAACTTGGCAGAAAAACCTGCAGTTCATATGCCACAGTTGTATATACAGACTGGATTTTTCTGTTACATGAAATGTAATCAAGCGCTGACCCGAGAATTTAACCCAAACTTCGTACTGACTCTACATACTTCCACACTTTATTTACAGAGTTCAACCTGCAGGATAAGGAAAGCACACAGAGTAATCAGCAAAATAGTCTGAATAAACACCAGGGACCTTGAATTGCCACATTTCTGTAATAGTTAACTACACTACACCTGGGGAGAGTTGCCCCCTGGTCTTTTCTTTGCTCTGATGGTCATGTCCACATAGGACATCAGTGTCTGGTAGGGATCACATCAAAGACTGTTTACCCATCAAATAGTCAATGCAGAGTGGGTGATGTTTATTTGGCCCTGGGCTCTCGTTCAGCTAATAGACAGGGCTGCACTCTTGATGAATTATCAAAAAGAAAGTGCCACATTCCTCCTCTGATGGCACTTTGAAAGTGTTATAGCTTTTTTATTGCCTTCCTCCCTTAATGAGTAGAAGGGAGCCCAATTACCAGCAGAGGCCATCAGGTTTCATCTCTGTAACACATTTCAACCGGAGAGTATTATTATTGTTCTTTAGGTTAGGGCCAGAATCTGCGTAGCTAATGAGAAAGCTCAGTAGCCAAGAACCCTCATGTACACCAGCAAGACCACAATTCAATTAATCATAACATATTGCCTAATAATGCCTTGAGAAAAAAGCATAATCATCAATTATTATGTCCTGTTTCTTCTTCTTTTAAAAACACATCATAGTAAGCCACACTGTGAGGAGTGTTTGTTTAAAGAGCAACTCTCAGAAGGAGTTGAGTCCAGTTGAGTACTGTTGAAAGAGACCTCTTTGTGTTTGTTGGCAGTGAGAGGAGATTGGGACTGTAGGAGGCCTGCCAACACTGCTGTTTAAGTACCTACAACGTTATTGGGTTACTACAGAAGGGGTGGGCGTAGACTCGGCAGGCTTGGATTAGCATGGGGCCAGAGAGCGGACAGCTGGGTGGTTCTGGTGGCACAGGATGGGGGTAGGCATGCGTTTATGTGTGTCCCTGAGAGGGAAGCATAGGGGAAGACAGTGAAATAGAGAGCATGCACAGCCGCCGCACAACCATTTTCTCCGCGACATTTACTCCTTTTCCTTTTGGGGCCATTTCTCTTTTATAGTCTGTGGCATAAACAGGGAACTGCTTCCCTTAGTGTAAGAGGGCTCCAGGTGAAAAACAGAAGCTATTGCCTCCATCATCATCCCCAGTGACTCACCTCATCTTCCAGTCTACCAGTCCCAAGTTCCCAATGTCTAATTAGCTCACCGGCACAGAACACAGGCAGAGTAATTGCGCTCAGTGTGGAAACTCAGCCCGTAGCAACCTGGCGTGTGTACACACAAGACTGATCAAATAACGTGGTGCTGTGGCAGGCGGCCACTGCAATCTTCTCTCCTTTATTTATTCACTTACTCATCCATTGAGTCACTTAGCCCTGCTTGCCATCCTCGCTGTGACGCTTAATCAGATTTACCACGCAGTTAAGACTGTTTCAGTCTTCATGTTGTTCTCTGTGGCTTTACTGCTTTTTTATTTGAACCTGTCAATCATTCTCGCCTCTCTTTATTCTTCTTTCTTGTTGGTCTTTTTTTTCTACCGTTTTCTTCTTGGGGACTTTTTTATGATAATCATATAATTTGGGTCAAACATTCAGCTCTCTTTGATCCATTAGATGCTCGAGGAAACTTCCTCACCTGATTGTTATAATATGTTTGGAAAGACTACAGTTTGAGTCACTGAACGGGGGACCCTGGAGGCTGTCAGCCCTTTCAGCAAGGCTCAAAAAGTGAAATCCTATTTCTTACTGGCATGGGTTCACACGAATATTAGCAGATATTTATACAACTCTTTCAGTGTTATCACACAACCTTTTAGGGATTACAATGAGTGGAAGTGAAGTGTACTTAGGAAATTGCATTGTGGCTTTGAGTGTGTTTTGTAGGCTTCGGGGTTATGACAATCTACCAAATAAAAGACCACAAATCCTTCAGACAAAAATATTTTTGTGTGGATTGCAGATACAGAAGATGACACAACATGCAGACTTGGATATGTACAAACACAAATACATAGGGGCTCAGTAACTCTTCTTTGAA
This sequence comes from Tylochromis polylepis, assembly GCA_015107715.1. NCBI lineage: Eukaryota > Metazoa > Chordata > Actinopteri > Cichliformes > Cichlidae > Tylochromis > Tylochromis polylepis. Next base: position 40,669 of record VVHJ01020592.1, read on the forward strand.
ATAAATGGAGAGACTATTCACTTCCCTCTAGACAGCAGTATTTAGTAATGTCACCTGGGGCAAATGGGGAGGGGTCAGGAGTCAGGGGGCTGAAAATGGACCCATCTAACCTTCACCATCGTTCATCATGATGGCTGGGTTAAGGGAGAAAGAAACAAAAGAGGAGGCATATCGGAGAGGAAGACAGCTTGAGCATGGGGGTTCTCAGACCAGGTTTCACACTATGATGGATAGAGGATGTTTAAAGAGTATAGTGCACTTGATGCTTGTGCGACTGAAGAGCAAGGGAATAAAAAAACGAGGCTGAATGAAATGATTCATCACTAGTGAAAAGGTATTAGTTGAACTGAAGGACCAGTAAAGAGGGTAAAAAATGGGGAGGAGCAGACAAGGGGGGGGAGCAAATGACATAATCTCAGAGGTTTAAAGGTGAAGATTTGGTTAAAGAAGGGAATTAATGCCAGCCAGCAGATGGAGGATCTGCCAGGCAATGTTAAATAATCATGCTGAGTTTAAAGAGAAGTGGGTGGGATGGGTATTGTTTCGTCTTATCCCACCCCTTCAAAGTACAATTTTTTTCCTGCTGTCTGTCTAGTGGTGGGTCTTGGGTGTTACGGGGATTATGAGTTTTGCCAGGCAGGCTGGGGTTAAGATGAATCGTTGTCCTTTTGGATCCAAGATGGTCATTATCATTCCCGCATGGTGCCGCCAGATAAAACCCCCAAAGCCTTTTTGATTCACATGGGTTTGTTGTCCATCTCATTTTTCTTTTGTTTCTTTGTTTTCTAAGTAAATGCAGCACTGCTTTATTCCACCTCTTGAAGCTGAATGAAGCCCCCATAGCTCATTAGTAAGTTTTGCGTACATTGTTTTTAGGGCTCAGTGAGTGATGGCGCTAATAAGGCAAATAATAGCACTTTCCAAAATACTGCACTTAAGCACTTATATACTTCACTTTTAGGTGAAAACCCATGTATCATAGTGATTAACCAATCACATTTTTCTTTTAAAAAAGTTATTTTTTAACGTCAAAGCATTTGTCAGTTATCAAATAAATGCAGCAATTTCCTGTTTAAGGTTATCAGATTTACTTTTTTTTCCCCCAAATGAATCAAATTACTACTGGTGGTGCTACTGGTTTAATTGTAAAGTAAATGCCTAAAGAAGATATTTGCAAAAAAGAGATGGTATTCATCATCTTTCTTGTGTGTGGCATTAAAACGCGGCATAGATGGTCCTTGAACAAGCACTGCTTTTGTCCATAGCGAGACACAACAATGCATGTGTTTCCATCTGTCGCCTTGGTAGCAAATAACAGGCTTTAAAATCATTTCTCACATGGATTCCCTTAATGGTTATCTCTGTCTCATTCTTCTCCAATCAGAGGCCAGTGTGATTAGCCATGTCAGTCACGAGTAAAAGCCCCTCACATACAGTGGCTCTGCAGTTTTCAGAATGAATAGACCTGGGATGGGGGGACTCTCCAGTGGCAGTCTGAACACCAGAGACATTCAAATTCACATCCGCTTTTGTAGTGTCACTTCAATATTGTAGTATGGAGAAACATGTTGACATTCCTCTCCACAGGATTATTGTCAGTCTTTGTGCAGTCCATTAAGGCCAAGCTACACATTATTCTGGGTAAATAATAATCCACCCAGGCTCACTGCATGACTCTCTCAGATGCAAATAGGTTTTAAATGACAAGGAGATGAAATGTCAGCTTGTCTGGTCAGCTCACTAGCAAATTTGGCTAGTCTGGACAATATCAGTTCCGAACAGTTTTGATTGGACTGGTTGTCAGCAAGTGTTGGTGATCTGAATACATGTGTGTATATTAGGTCATGCATTCTGATGCGAGGCGGTGTGTTGATTTTAAGGAGACATACTGTCCACTCTGTAATGCACTTTGCTGCAGCAAAGTGTATACACTACCTTCTTCCCATGTGCACCCATGTTTGCACAGCAGTGGATACGAGCCTTGGCTAAGAGCATCTAGGGTGCTATGATTAAGTATTAATTCAGGCATGTGATCGATTTCCTTCCAGCCTCTGAAACAGAGCTGAGCACAGGGGGCAGTGTTCAAACACTGACTTGGATTAGTGTTCAACAACAGATCTTTTTTTTTTCTTTTTTCCTCTGGCTGCTATGTAGAGTATTCATTGCTGAGCTGACCAGACAGACCACACGCAGTTAAAGAATTATGTTCTCTTTAATTACCATCACGTGATGCTGTTTAATTTTTGCTCTCCAGACACAAAGCTGTCAGAAGGGTCACAGAATGTTACTGCTGCGCACTCTTCATTTGATTAAAGGGGAAATGTATTGTTTCTTTTTGATTGTAGGGCAAGACATATCTTTCACTCTTTGCAAGAGTGGCAAACTGGAGATGCGTCCCTATCGCTTCACATCTCCCCCTAGCAGATCACTTGATCTCTGACCCATGCTCAGGATAGATTGACACTCATGCCACTCTGTCAATGGAAAGGCCTTTTGGACCCATTTCTAACCCTACAGGTCACCAATTAGGCTCTACGTCCATCATCCAGCTGGTCATCCCAGACCCCCCTTTTCCTATAGATGATAGCCTGCCACAGGGAGACCATATTGGTCCTGTCCATTTGTCTTCATCAGGAGCTATCGTAGTAGAGGCCTCCCTAACCCCAGAGGGGCCCCAATCTCTGCTCATGTCTCACTCACTGCCTCTAACTTTCCCTGAAAGGTCCATGCATATTCTTATAAACCATACCTTGAGAAGCACTTGATGGTCGGCAGAATGGCAGCCTATTACAATGAAGCACTTTGTTTTTAGCATGACAATGAAGAGCGGGAATGGGGTGCAAGCAGCAGACAGCACACTGAATAACGATAGCTTCAGAGGGGCCATGGTGCACTGAAGCGTTCAGTAGGGCTTCGCCAGTATATTTCCCTGGAATTGGACAGGGTGAAACAAGACTGAAATGGCAGTCAGAGGCCAGTTAATGGGTCTGTCAACACAGCCAACGTTGCGTTTGAGTTTACTGTTTTAGAATCATTTTCTACGGGGGTGTGTGTGCATACGTGTGTGAGTACTCTCTGGCCATCTACACCAGTGCACATACAGTTTGTGTGTATGAGGGTCTGCTTCCTCATCACTCAAGTCGAATGGACATCAGGCAGCAGTGAAATTAGACTGTCTCTCCTTCAATGGTGGACTGTCACTGCTGAGATGGAAGCAAGGTGAGCAGTCTGGTCCCAGGGCACTTTTAGTGGAGGCCTATTTTGAAGCATTTAATGTTTGACAGACACTGTCAAAAGCACGATGGCCTACAAACAGCCACACTCTCTATAAAACAGGTGTGGCAAGCCCACAGCATGAAAGTCACACACCCATTAAATCAGGCAAGCAGTTGCTCTTTATGTTATCTGAGGGTCTGTATTTGGCACCATCTAGCTACCAAGTATCAACTAAGGCAATTGATTTAGTTGTTGTATAACGATGGGGACGCTCTATTTAGAGAAGCTTTGGATAAATAAATATATATGGCAGTAGGACCTTCATGTTACTAAGTTCTTAAGATATGACTAAACTTATGCAGGCATGCGCATGTTTTTTGCACATGAATTTCAAGGTTAATCTCAAGACCGCCCTCTCCCTTTACAAGCTCATGATTATAAGGTTTGGTAATTACTGTGGAGGTAATCTTCATACTTTTCTGTCTCTCTCACT